>JAAOAS010000300.1:0-184285 GCA_013396035.1 Fusarium pseudocircinatum
CAATGCATCAGCGTAAATTAACCAAGAGAAACCGAAGCACGGCCAGTAGACTACCTCAGGAACCCACCCTAGACCCCCCCAAGGAGCTTAAACAGGCTATTTGTAAGGGTCAATCAGTTCCCCGGAGACAATCCAACTACACAGCAAAGACGCCGCTACATGTTCCTGCTCTTCGAGCGATGGCTCCGATAGAAGAACTTCGCCGTCAATTGGTGGGAGATGCGCCAGAGAACACAAGCTATCTTGGAGTCTTCTACGGGAAGATTGCAGTCCACGATCGGATCATATCGAGAGAAGCGAGAGTTAGACCTTGCGGTCGACTTCATGTGGCGTTACAACGGTTGATCCCCCCTACCCTCTGATCTTGGAACACGATACTCACTGTCTTTTATTAGCTCCAAAAGCACCGAGTTATGTCACCCCGAAACAGAAAATGTGGCCATGGTATCCCGATGATACTGTCGAATGCCGAGAGAATTTCGATAGAGGATACGCAATGCTGCGGCAACTCTATGACAAGCCACTCGACACTTGCAATAGTATCGGCACATTACCTTACCCCTGGACAATGGGTCCCCGCAAGAGAAAATACATGGAGAGTTCTGATTCCGAAAAAAGACTTACAAAACGTCACTGCGGAGGCATGGATGATGGAAGCGACAACTTCGGACAAGATGAACCCTCAGGTCGCGAGTATCCTCTAGTCTTTGACTGACAAACTTTGACCTCAAGGCAGGCTTGCCCACCTCAGGAAAGACATTCTTTTTATTTGGAGACCATGAGCGTCGCCAATATGGCTGTTGTGGATTGAGACTCAGCAGCTCGGATTGGGAGGTTTCTTGTATCGATGTTATTGGGGCAGCGTTTAACCAAAGTTTGGATATTAGCATAGCGACCTTAGTCACAGCGTTTTGCATATTCTATCTCGCAAATTCAAGTCATTCTCCTCATATTTGTGCCTTTGCTGTAATGCATAGATCTGGGGAGGTCGCTGAGGGTGTCATAAGCGTATCAAGTGACCCCCCTGAAATGACCATGTCTAACATTCCACTGTCCACAACAGCAATATACCAGTACATAACAGTCCAAACATCTCAACTTCCAACAGATATATCCCCCAATATGACTCAAACTCAGCCGTACTACCAATCCATTTCGCCTTCGTTCCACCCGCCCTGCCAGGAGTTCGCACTCTCTCTCTCATCGCGTTTGAAGCAAAGATGTCTGGTAGAATCGACGACAGTAACCTTGACCTGCCTGCAGCGAACACCATCGTGCTCTCCGTTCTCACAGATATTGTCATTCCATGAACCAAAGCTGTATCCATACTTGACAATGTCTTCAACACAGAACCATGAGTTCTCATGTCCGAACTTCAGGAATTCTCTGAAGCGCCGGAAGACTCTGTCGGATTTCAAGTGATGAATCATGATCTCCTCCGTCTCGAGATCAAAGTTTTCGTCTTCCACAACAGGAAAGCAATTAGCAAGCAATATTATGCTATTCGAAGGGCCGGCCACAGGTGTCTCTGGCGGTGTTGCGGCGGCAGTCCTGATCGAAGAGCGGCGTTTTTGGCTTGGTGGCGGTGTGGCAATGTTTTGCTCATACTCGTTGGATTTGTTCCCGACAGGAGAGCACGGCGTTGAGGGAAGCATATCACCTAGATCACCGGCCTCATCGAAGCTTTCGTCTAAGGTGACGGGAGATTCTTCAGTGTATAGGTCTTGCGCTGCGTAAGTGACCTCATTGTGCGACCGCAGAGAAGCTTCGAGCTCACGACACCGCTCTTGAGCCTTTTTGAGAGCGGCCTCGCTCTCGTTCAATTTCTGATAAGCATTCTTATTATCCTTGCGTAAAAGATCAATCTCCAAGCTCTTTCGAGCATTCTCAGATCGTTCTTTGGCTAGAGCCCTCTTCTGCTTTCGGAGTTCCTGTCGCAGTCGGCTCGTTTCATAAAGCGCTGAAACGTTTTCATTCTCAAGCTGTCGCTTGGTGCGTTCGAGACGCGTGCTTTTCCTTCCCTTGACATCACTGTTCCTTTTGATGGGGCTTCTGTGCTTGAGCGCCTTTCGTGTTGGAATGACGGGCTTTTGAGGATGCTTCTGGTGACTGAGTTAGCCATGACACTGCGCATACTTCTTTCACTGACTTACCGGGACTTTAGTGCCTCGGGACTTCATCGTGTGATTGGGTGTTTTCTTCGACTCTGTCTTCAAACCCTTGAGGTATTTGGCGTTCTTGTCGAGTTGCTGCTTCATCTCCTTGAACTGCTTGCTATCCGGAAAGTCATCGAGCCTCTTCTAAAGGCGATGCATCATAACCTCAAGGCAAGATTGATCATTTCCCTCGGAGGCATATCTGCGAAGCTTCTCATCGAGCAGCCGCTTGGAGTGATAGGTGTCTGTCGCATTCTGAGCGGACTCGGTGACCCTTCTGAGTTCTTGGATGGCATGTTCGAGAGGGGTTCTATTTGTGCGCAAAAAAGAGCCGCGCACTAATTCGAGAACATTTCGTACTTCTGTGTCCAGTTGCTGGTCCATTGTTGTTGTGTTGAGATGTCTCCTATCACAGGCGCTTGTCTGTTGTTTACTTTCTTGGAGCCGAGAGCGGATCGCATGGTGAGAAACACCAGCAGGTCACGTGACCACCCTCAGAGCAGACAGACATTGTTGAGCCTCGGCTGGCTATCAAGCAACTTGAAGAGTTGAACACAGACTTGAATCTGACGCTCACAGTATCCAATTGCCTCATAATTATTTTTGTGAAACGGTTTATGTCATTTCCTTCGACTTCCACAAGACTTCAGTGATATCCTCATGCATAGCATCCTCGGGCAAATGTCACTCAGACTGGTCTCTTTATCCACGTTGCCAACCCAGAGAATCTCAATCCCAAAGAAGTCGTCATCAACAACGGCCAAGTCGCCGATGTAGTGGAGGCTCTTGGTTTGACATGACGCTTTGTTGGATTTATCTACATCACATTCATAGATTCTACTTCACCATCCAATGCAAGCATTCTACCTTCACTCACTTCGGAATCTCTCAAAACTTGGACTGCGAAAGCTTCTAACTATCCAAGACCTATACAATACTGGCATTACATGAGCTATCAAGTAAACGACAACCATAAACATTCTCAACCAGACTCAGACTCAACCCCCCGTCCCATTTCGAAAGGCCTTACACTCATTCCTTGCAGTCTGTACACCAACGACGAACAATATACTTACGCACGCCAGTGAAGATTACACTCATTTCTGAACTTCATCGGGATTCCGGTGAGACTTGTGAACCCGACGTGACGGGCCAGTGGCCCCGTGCGTCTTGAAAGCTTCTGTCCCCCCTTGCAGTTCCTGGTTCCAGCCTGCCCAAAGCCTAGCGGGGATCCAGTTCCAGTCAGAGATCTCGATTCTAGTCTTCTGTGAGACTCGAGATGCTGTGGTATAGAACCCAAGGAAACGCGTGTCTTTCTCCTTCTCAGCGATGTATGCCCAATCGACCAGATTCAGAACATCGGCCGTGCAATCGAGCCGTTCTCCAGATGCAAAGTCTTTTATGTGCAAAACGTCGCCGCGTCTCATCGTGACTATTCCGATCTGGTTCGAGTACACCTTCATGAAGTCTCGACAAAGCTGGTCGTACTCATCTTCCGTGATCACGAAGTCTCTGAGGAAGAAGCCATCGACAGACGGCATTGCAACACCTTCACGGGCTGCCAAGGCGGATATGTTTTGTCTGTAACTCATCCACGTTGACCTCGCAAACGTAGAGGCCGAGATGCGGCCATCAATAATCTGTGAAGCAGTGCTATCAGGACAGAATCCTGAAGCATGCTTCGCCCAGAGGTGCTCCATCAAGCCCAGCTTGGACCATAGCGTGCCGTACCGAGCAATGGCGGCGGTACTGCTAAAGCCAATAAGGCTGCCAACCTCCCTGCTGACATTTCCGTCGTTATTTCGCCAGTCGACTTGGATGAGTCGCTTCATACCGACCCAGAGAGCCGCAAGCAGGTGCATCTTGAGCTGACTGAGCTTTGGCGTAGATTCAAGTGCCGTTGCATATGCGGGCTTGCCAATGTACCTTGTAACCTGGTTAAGGTCGTGGAAGAACCTCTCACGGTTGCCAGGGATGGCTGTACCAAATGTATAATTGAGCCCGATGAGGCATTGGAGCTGCAAGCGTTGCTGGGTTTGATCGAGAGCAGAGCTAATATGATAATAATCAATGCTATCCCCATCGGCTGTGGCAGAAGGGACTATGTTAGGAGGGAGAGCAATGTCATTAGCCATCGCGTTTTCGACATTCAAGACATGGCTAAGAATGTCGAACGTTTCATCAGGCCAGTTTTCTAGATCCGTCCATGCCGCGACAAATCCTTCGATCTGCTCACAGGCAAACTTCATGCGACGAGGGAAATCGACGTCGGGAGACCTAATGTAATCATAGGGTGCATAGAACCGCACAAACGTGTCATCGATGTAGAACCACGATGCCGCAGATATCTGGGCTTGGCGCTCTCGCTTCGACAGCACCAGTGTGGCTTCAACCTCGTGACCAGTCTGCCGATCCAAGATACGTCGTTTCCGTGCAAGACTCCCTACTATGTGTACATTTCCAGAAAACTCAAGTTTGAAGTCGGTCTCAAAGGTCTCGGGAAAGGAAACCAGCATATCTTCATTGCTGGACTGGATGATGCGCAGAATCCCATTATGGATCACTTGGACCTGTCTCAAGTTTTGGATGAACGGGTCTCTGCGCCATTCATCAGGCATAAGATCCTCGCCGTAGAACGTGATGATGGTATTCTTCCGACCTCCGCCATGTTCCTCGATCCACTCCCTGATCTTACGCAGTGCTATGTTCATGTTGGCCGAATCAACATGCTCGGGGGCGTAGTTGTCTTCAATTGCGGGTAGTGTAAAGAACCGGACTGAGTGAAATCGCTGGAACAGTTTCAAGATGAATGGGTGAATGGGCTCAGGCGACATGGTCATCAGCCTCACAGTGGTGCCCAGGTTCTGCCCGTTGTCGTTGAATGTCTTGGTGAAGATGGTCGCAGCGTTCAGTGCCAGGACAAATTCCGCACTGAAATCAGGGTCCACATCCATCATGAACGTTGTGAAGGGCCTGCAGAAGAACTGAGAAGCTTGGTTCCAGAAATTCTGGTCTCGAAAGCTCTTGAGAAGAGTGAAAAGCTCGCTGTATGTATAGACTACCACATCCGATCTGACCTGGTCTCCAGTAATTATAGCTTCCCGTACGGTTGCGCCGACTTTAGGCATCAGGCTCTTGTCCATCATTGCCTTTTTGCTTTCCGCGACGACAACAACGAGCTTGGCGTCATATTCGAGTCTCCATTTAAACAACTCGGACGGGATCTCAATGATGTTTCCCTCAGCGGCCCCGAACTCGATGTGGGCGAAGATGCTCTTATTCGTAGGATCTTCGAGGAAATTATTAAGATCGACGACGAGATGGTACAAGTCCCAGTCCATCATCTTGTTTACTGGCGCGGGTAGAAGAACGGGGATGAGTACTGATATTGCTGTCTGGTTGGCCCCAAGACTTGGTGGGAGCATGGCTGGGTATTATACATATTTCGGAAGCCGGTACTAGTAAATAAAGAAACTTCAACAATTTGCAGACCAGATTTACCAAGGTCGAGCCTCACCGATCCGCCAGATCGTATCTCTTAGCGATTCAGTATAGCGTTGACGTGAGATGCTGCAAGTGGCGATGGGACGCCTCCAGAACACTCATCGTTCATGATTCCACGAGTATGAATCTAAACCTTTTGAACATTTCAGTGAGTCCAGTTCAAAAGCATATCCAGAAAGAAGAGAAACAGAGTGGTAACCATAAGAGCATCAGTAGATGACTCTTTGTTGAAGTTGGCGCCAATGTTGTGGTAACAGCTTTGGGAATGTTTGCAGTACTGGACTATTGTTAGCTTCTTCCCTTGTCGATGAACTGATGTGAACTAGCTACTTTCTTTTCGGTTTTGCCATCTCCGTCGCTATCAGTGTCATTCAAATTGATCATCCTTTGTCTGGACATTGGGGGGTGGGAGCAGGGATCACTTGTTGGTTGGGAACAAAGGACTTGGTGCCATGGATGATCACTCCCTGTCCATCCGTGACAATGAGTTCGTTTCATCAAAGAAAACTGGCTTGATGATCTTCTATGACGACGATTTCGTGCTTGTTGTTAAAAAGGATATAGCCTTGACCGACATTGTTGCAAATCGTATGAGAATTCCCGTGGCTCTTCTGAAGGAGGCCCGGCTATACAAAGCTCTTGTCGCTCCCTGCGGTAGATCTTAGATGAAGCTTATCAAGTCGCAGTATTGAACTTTTCTCTGCCTTGGAGCTCCAATCTCTAGCTGTCTGAGGCTGTTGAGGTTGTTGAGGGCTGCGTTATGACAGTACCCTTCATACCCAATTGTTAAAATGACAGGTGCGATGCATGAGGTGCCGGTCTCTGAAGGATCCAGACTTCCTTATCTGGGCCCTTGAGTGGCAATGGCACTTGCCTCGCCGTGAGAGTCGCTCTTCTCTGACTCGGTTCATCGGAGTTTGTTGCAGCTCTCAAAAGTAAATTCACGTATGAATGACTGTAGTGAACTTACCTAGGCAGGTATGCATCAGTGACTCTGGATAGACTAAGTCATATCAGAATCGGAAGAGGACATTGATTGGTGGTCCATCGTCTATCCAATGCCAGGTTCCGAGATCTGAGACATCAGCACTTAAGAATCCATGTACCTAGTAGCGAGATAGACTCACAGATGTACTGATAGCATTACAGTAGCGTCAAAATTGGACAGAGAGCTCTTTTCTGTTCTTCTTAGTATCTAGAAATTTGCAGAAAGTGGTTTCCGGTTATGATCCTTGTTTGTTAAAGTGAGTGCGCAGGCCTATACATGAACACTAAGTTCTTTCTGAAGGAGAATCAATGATCAATCAGACCAAAGGTCAAGCAGACAACTGCAATCTTTTGGATGATATCAGCATCTCAGAAGTGTGAAAACATGAAAAGGGAATATAAGAACCTCGCATACTCATCACGTTTGTCAATTGACATGCGTGTTGAAGCTTAGCAACAAACATACGCCATCAGCCTTTCTTTCTTTGTTCTGTAAGTTCCATGTCAAGAGTTCATCATCCATTTGCTTTGTTGGGCCTAAGCAGGTTAATCATTCGGACTCCAATCAAACACTTTCGGCATCTTGATGAACAAATGGCTGTGGAAACAATTGCAGCGTAGACTATCCCCCATCTGTCAGTGCCGTTCCAAGTTGAAACTATCATGGACGGCCAAGACGGGTTACGGGGATCCTCAGTACCACTTTGGCTGGTAACAGCCGCTAACTTGGGCTGTAAAAAATCTCATTTGTGAAATTGGTTTGCGCTGCATTCTTACCAAATCGCAGCCCCTAGCCTCAGGCCAGAGCCTCGTGAAGCCGCCTCACGAGTGGGCCTCTCTTCAGATTTCCTTTCACAACCTCACTACCAACACCCTCCCTGAATCTCACAACAGTACGCACGGACAGATCAAACACGATCACTGAGAAAACGGAAAAGAATGGATGAAAATCATATGCCGCCAGGCGAAAGCTCACAGGGCGTGGGGTTGCCAGTAACTCCTCAGAACCAGCACACTCAGGCAGAGGTTGGAGAAGGAAGCCAGCTTCTTCCCATCAATCTTGTGGACGACAGTGTTCCTACTCCTGGTCAATCCCAAGCACCTCCCATACGTAGAGGCAGAGGGAGGCCTCGAGGGTCCAAAAATAAAAAGACTCTCGCCGCGGAAAATGCTACCCGTCAACCGCAGAGGCGATTTCCATCGCCAGCGCCAGCCTTGGGTGATGAAAGAGACAGCCACCAAAGTTGGATGGGTGATGCGTACGTTCCCAGCAATTACGGGGACTCTCCAAACCGAGCTATCGACACATCGCAGCTCGGCCGTGAGAATGATTTGGCATCGCCCGACCCATATGAGAGTCAAGCTGTCACTGAATTCATCAAGAGTTATCGAAACTCAGTCCATCTTGCCAGAGAGAAGAACAGGCAATCCGCTACCATCAGTAGGGAAAGAATCAGAGAAGAAGAGCAGTATGAGCTCGCGAAACTTATCGACTCTCACACCTGGAGCCAGGCTCAGGAAGATGAGCTGGACGCCTCTTGGGAGAGTGGTTTAGTCAAGGCTGCAATACTTCGCTTGCCCGACCGCGGCACTTATCTTTCCTCGGTCTTCGAGATCTCCTTTCATCTCTGCAACATGGATCCTCTGTCACTGTTATCCATGTATCACGACTTCGAGTTTGACAATAGCGGTAGCGATAGCTTTATGCATGGCAGGCAAATGAAGCGGGACCCGTTGTGGACGCCCCATTTCTGCAATAATCTCAAGAGAATCATGACAAATCCTTTGTTCTAGGAGACAAACGCTTATCGATTCCTCCCCATGATTATCAGATGGACAGTCATCTGTCGGGCAGACGACGGCGAAGGGTTCTCTGCGGAAGAGGCCCGCATCTTGAGCCTCCTCGGCTGCGGCGACCTGGACCACTTCTCAGGTTCTCAGACACTGGGGCACTTTCGCTTCCATCAGAAGGCCTCCGGTGCTCTTATTACGCCTCACGCCAAGCTTCTGGCGTTGATAGCTGATCAGGTTGGCATGCGCGCAGTGCCAACATTAACTGACGTTATGCTGGTCAGAACTGGGGACCTGGATGTTGTGATCAGGGCCTTGGACAGCTTGAATGATTGGAATATCTCTTGCGACGCCCATCATCTAAAATACTGCGCCAGCCAAACCTCGACAAGCCACGCCTCAGGACTGGATGAGCTATTGGAGGCATATAAAGGGGCTTGGATGAAGTTTCAGAGGAGAAGGCTCTGCAATGCTGCAGTAAACCAGCCTCTCACCCAAGGCGATACGTTCTATCGCCAAGCTTCTGGACACGGAGTTCCAGCCAATAACAACTTTCCACTCAATGTTGCAGTTTGGAGTGGCTTTTCTGGCAATGTTCAGTCAGTGGAACACTTTAAACCGGAGAACAATCCTATCCCTCCGCCATTGGGCCCCAATGCTGATGACTCGACCAGGACTGTAGTCGATCACAGGGATGGGTTAAATGCATTCCAGGCGTTTCTCACGAACCAACCTAACAGAGCCCAGTCGACCCTTCGAAGCCCTTTCATCACACAGCTTGATCCAAGTCCTGCACAAGAGCCACGCATTGAGGGATCTGAAGGCGGAGAGTTCATAGCGATTGAGTCATCTGACGAAGGCATGCCGGAGTTCCAGCCGGAACAGGCTCCCAGCGGTCGTAAAGCTGGAGGTGGTCGTCCGCCAAAGCGCAAAGGGCAAAAGGATGGCTCACGAGACAGGGTTCAGAAGCGACAGTTCCAGACCAAGAAGCAGAAAAGGCACCGTCCTGGGCACGGCGGTCAAACTCATTCATCTGCATCGCAAAGACAGGCCGGAAGTCAAGGAGCTGCTTGGCGTGGTATAGAGAATCAGCAACAGTCTGATCCGCCGTTCAATCCTCCAACTGGATCCAAGGCATGGAGAGAAAGCAAGGGGGGCACGGCACATTTTGATAGATGATAGATTTGGTTATGAAAGAGATGCTGCTAGATAACTGGCTTCCAAAGATAACCATAACTTCGAGCGCCTACAAAGAAAATTTGTAAGAAAAATCTAGTTCTGTCGGCTACTTTGCTTCGCCTAAATTGCTGCCGTGAATGAATCGTCCGTATAGCGTGGGGTAGGTGAGCGGGCGGTGGAGTCCCGGAATTGTGGATCTACTGCACCGACAGACACCGGACCTGAACCCCACTATGCCGGAAGTTAATTGACCTCACTTGTTGAACTTGAAGGTGTTGTTGGTGATCCAGCCGCTACGAAACATCACTTATCAATGATATGATAAATGAGGGTGATATTCATCGGAATTCTGTACCATGCTAGTATTTGGAAAAAAACTAAGCTTGCTGTAACTCGCTCTGTCTAGCATCTCCAGAAATAGCTATCCAACTTAAACGACACCAGATATCTAATCTAGCCCAATTGTGGGTGCCACGAGGGGATAACACACGCTGGCGATGACAAGGGACTCCACTCAAAATAGATCATGCCTCTATAAGTTCCATCGAATTATATAACCACTTCATCACAAGCCTAGACCAAAACTGGCCAGCCACTGCAGCGCTCGAGAAAGACCGCGACCTGTCGCAGGTACATTTGGCTGCGCATCGTGAATACCGCTATTAGTATTGACGGGTAAGTCGTAGCGAGATGGCAGCTCTGATGGCATACTATCTCGGACTCTCGGGGCCGTTTGGAGGGGACGATGGATGAAGCAGCGGGAGCTTTCATTGAAAGTAAAGAACACGGGCACGGCGTGTGTCCAAGGCCACAAAGGCTTGGGCTCAACGTCTTCAACTGACCGGATAAAATAGTCAGTAGGGAGTTAGATTCTTGAAAGAGTGGTCCGGGGACTTACGCCAGAGACGCCAATATTCTTCGTCGATGAGATAATGCAAATGATCAGTCTCCACTTCTGTCCAATCTTTTGCTTGGACCATCGGGAGAGCCCTGATAATTCTCGCCTGAGCTTGGCTTCGTACTGCTAATTGCAAAGCAGGGTCGTCGTGCCGTGCCCAAGCGAGATAGGCGTTGACATACTCTGTTCTCTGAGATCTCGTGGGGTTATCGCCTGGCCACGGCTCCGAGAAGGCTTTGACTCTCACAGTTGCTATAGGAGGCACATAGTCGAGATGGGGGACTGAGTTGCCCTTGTTGACCTCTTCTGTGGACGCTGTGACGTCGTCGGAAAGGGAGTCGGGCCAGCTACAGTTTGTAGGCGAGGACATTGTCGTATTAAAGGTTGGTACCAAGGACTAAATTGGGAGTTGAGAGAGAAGGAGAGACATTTCGAAGAGTTGAGGATATGTTTATGATGAGAACTGTCAATAGTTTGATCACTGAGGTGACAGTGGAGTTTGGCAAACCACGGTAGGTACCCTTAGGTAGCGGGCATGCGCAGAAGCATTTGGCGCCTTCCTTTTGCTGAGCCGTTTGCCGTTTGCCGCCCGCATCAACCAAATTTCGTCCACCTTTCATCTTCACCTTCGTTCCCCACCAAACACGGTGCTTCTGCATTCTTCCTCATTCACCCCAATCTTCATTTGCACCACAACAGGTGCCTTTCCATCGCGATGCCCAAGTCTGCTCCTCCTCCTCGTCAGGGCAACTTCCGATCCAACCCCTACGGAACTTGGATCTCTCCCGGCTTCACTAGCCAAAGCAACTATTACCCAAGTCCTGTCTCCTCTTGCTTTGACGACCCGCCTTTCGGTATGCAGCCGCGCGCCTGGGGACCTCCATCTTTCGGCTCTCCCGAGAACCCTTATGATGTGATCGTCCCTCCTCCTGAGTTGACCCGCGGCCAGCACGTGGCCCCCGCTGTTCTGCCTCCTCCATGTGGTGCTGAGACTACTGGGAAGCTCTCTCGAGAGGTCCCTTTTGGGGATCCTCCGACATCTGCCGTGACTGAGAACCCTGGAACACAGGAGCCCCAGCCTGCGGAAGACTTCAAACCTGGTCAGGAATTCAAGCCCGCCCAGGAGTTCCGGTCCCCACAGACCCAACCGTTTCCGAGGCAGAAGCAACCTCTGAAGCGAGTTGACCGCATGGTCCTCCAGGCTGTGACTCGCAAGAACAAGAAGGCCCCTGACCTTCGTGTCATCAGTAACAGCTATGGGGGTGGCACTCAGTGCAACGTCTACAGCAAAGTGCCCTCCGTCTCCAAGGCGATCTCCTTCAATGTTGATGACGAGGAAGCGCTCCTCAAAGCCTACCGCCTCGTCAAGGCAATGAACCCTGGTGCTCCTGTCGGAGGCATCATGTTCAGCATTGGAGCAAAGGGCGACGCCAGCCGGGTTGACAGCATCAGCTGGAACTCTTTTACTGGTCGCTCTGGTCTTGGGAGAAGCTTCTCTATGAACCTGAATGGTGACAAGATTGACATCTTTCGCCGTGAGTCTGCTCCTGCATTTTGCCACTGATTCTATTGCATACTAAAGATTGATAGCCCGGCGCTAAACAGTGCGTCCATGTCTCTACATCATGTCTAGTATCATGTATTTGCACGGACGTTGAGTTGGAAAAGGCACAGGCTACGAATGAGCATATGACACCGTATACGAGGGGAAACGGCATGCATTTTGATGAAAGGAGTCAAAAATCGTGAGATAGCAAGTACCATGGGCTGGAGGACTTCTTGCTAGGAACAAAACTCTGCTGTTAAGCCAATATCACTTTTCGACTTGTGCTGTCAAAAAGAAAGTTGCCCGGATTATGATTGAAGGTGACCAAAATACATGGATTACTTTCATCGAAGTGATTGTCAATTAAAGAGTCTACAGATCCCCAGTCACCATCGCTTTGATGTCAAGAACGCCGAGCGGCCCTTCAAGTCAGAAAAAAGAGAAAAAAGATAGGCGCTGACGAGGTAACCTTGCTACTTCAAACGGAAGTGACCACAGCAGGATTGTAGATCTGAAGCTTCCTATGAGACCCAACACTGACCGCCTTGACCAAGAAGTTACATTTGTCGCTCCCGAGCTTGCATCCACCATTTGCCAAGCGCTGCTCAACCCAGGCATCAGGTCCCTTCTCGCAAACCTCATGAAAACAGTAGTAGCAGCCGGTCTTGCCTCTATCAATGTAACTACGTAGATTCCTCCCGACATTGGCCTTCAAAAGAGCCTCTTGAAACTGAACTTCGACTCCAGAAGTGAGATGCGCATCACGTATCACGCAATCGCGCATAACATCTTCAGCCAACTGCTTTCCAACCAATTCTTGGGCTGACGGTACCAGGGATGGGGCCTGGTCAGGGGCAGTGATCAGAGAGGGCGCAACTGCTGTATTGACATCGGAAGATGCGCTATGTTTCTCAGACTTCTTCTTCTTCTCTGACTTTGTTGATTTGGAGGAGGACATTTTCTTTTTCTTCATTTGGAGTTGAATTTGAGTAAGCTCTGTGACTGCCTTCCTTTTCTGGATCTTCAACTTCTCGATCGTCTCGGTTTGTTCAGTGATTTGTTGCTTAAGAGCGCGTACGGTAGAGCCTGCGAATGTTGCGGCGTCGACCTTGTCTTGGATTTCATTGATGATGGTCCCAGTGGCAAACGCAAGCTGGGCACGCATATTTGCGACTTCCTCTTGCAGGCTGTAGTCGCTGTCTTGGAGCTCACGGATGCGCTCAGTCGATTCCTTCTGCGTGTCAAGAAGTTGGAGACTGGTCCTTTGTGAACGGATGAGATCTCGTCGAAGCTCTGCATTTTCGGCCCTCACGGTTTCAACTTGACGAGAATCCTGCTCCTATGCGGGACTTCGGTCGTTGGTGTAAGAGCCCGAGTGAGCTTCCTCATTCCATGCGGGAGTATTAACGTGTTGGTCCCATCCTGTGGGTAACAATGAGTAAATAAGTAAGGTAAATGCAAAGTAGGTGAACACTTACGAGGAGCTACGTTGTCATTGCCGTAGCTGGAGTATTGTGATCCATCGTGCCTTCGGTTGCGATCTTCTTCTCTGTTGCGAGAATACGAAGACATGGTGAGTGTTGTAGGAAAGTCGCTTTCGCGTGGTTGTGTAGACACGAAGTGGTATTTGAGTGCCAACACAGGTGGTTGCAAATTGCAGGTAACTACGAGTTGAAGGTGGAGCTTGATGGCGAGGATGGAAGCTGCCTGTAGCTGCAAGCGACTGCAAAAGACCTTCCGTTGGAAAGCCCCAAAAGCAAGAGAACAGCCTTTGGCCCTCAACGCAATGTAACCTGGACTTTAATTGCATCCATCTTACAATCAACCATGGTAACATCTCTTTCGTGACTCATCTATTTGAACCCCCTTTATCATCAGACTCATCATTTATGAACCACTACATAACAGAGCCCCTCGGCCAGAACCTAAGAAAGCTCTCCTACCCACCAACAGTCCACCGCTATAGTTCCAGATTTAGCGATTTCCCCATCCAACAAACGTCAAAGATCACGAACGCGCTCCAGTACCATGAGCAGAGACAAGCGTAGGAATACGAGACAAGCCGTCTTGACCTTCTGCTGATTCGACACAGATGCCTACTATTAGAGTAAGAAGGATAAAGAAGAAGCACTGTACGATGGTCATCCCAACCACTTGGAACAAGTAGCTAACTAAACAAAGTGATCTAAACGATGACTACTCTGCCGACGACTATTCCAGCGATGATGATCCTACTGATGAGGTTCCTACCGACGATGAAGATAGCGTTTCTGTCGATGGAGATAAAGGTACTACAACACTTGAATCACCATCTCCAGAGAACGACGACAGTCAACTAACCTGCCACTCTTTGCAACAGAGGCCATCAGGGAATAAACCCCCCACAGAGAGCGACGCTCTAGATCGTTAGGTTGTGACAAGAATTCACCTGAACTGAGAAACCGGCAAGTTCTAGGACGATCTCAAAGCTCAGCCTCAGCCACTGTGGAAACAAGATCAGCTCATGATTGAGAAGCTCGGGGTGCTGTACAAATGCCGATACATAAATGCTGGGAACACTTGGGCTGGATCTATAGAGGAAGCAAAGAGAGTTGAGCTATGCAACTGGCACTATGCAAATGGGCTTATCGGGCATGGCGGATGACAAACTTCAGGAGAGGCTGGAGAGACTTTGGAGTATTCCTACAGCGATTTATCACACAGCGAATAGCCATTGGACTTCGAATACAACATAAGAGTTTCAGGTCGTAAAGAGTGTTTCTGGCAAGTCTGAGCCTTTCCTTTGACCTTACCGTGACCTAGTTCAGTCCCTTCAAGGATGAACAGAAGCCTTGAGAAGATCCGTCACCAAAGAGACTCTTCCGGGACCAACCGCCATCGGTAGTCTTAACATTGCTGCAGTTGGATCTCTATTTCCTTCAGCAAAATCCTGACCACCGGAGATTTATGAGTGAGTGCATTGTCCTCAACCTTTTGTACAAGGTCGAGACGAAACCTCATGGTGCAGAATACGAGAAACACAGGTGAGCTGAAATGGTGGAATTTTGACTACTACTTTGTGATACCTCGAGTGGCTTTGCTGTCTCCGTTGCCCTAACGATTATCGCACCCGAATGAATCCTCCCTCGCTAGTCGCGGCATCGAGCGGACTGGACTATTCTGTTACTTAGGGCAGTCTTTGAGGTCCCCGAATGATGTGAAACTGATAATACCTTGACCGGCTCGCTGCTTCCAGATAAGGAACTCGCAATCAGAGCCATGGTGTGGGCAAACGGAAAGGATTTCAGTCTCGGTAGAGAGCTTGCCCTTCTCACAGACCTCTCGAAGGCAATGCCACCCAGGTGTGTTTTTGGAGTTTAAAAACTCTTCCAGATTTTGTCTTCTTTTTCTGTGACATACTGATGTCCTTGATGCATATGCACGGCATAGGTCTTCGATGAAGGGACTGAGTGTGCCCTTATAGGCAACGGAGCAACGAGTTAGCTGGTTGTTGTACGGTTTGCACGATTTGACAAATTGCATTGCTGGGCTTTCTTCTTCATTTCCGTTGGTGTCTGAATCTGTGCGGCGTCGCTTTCGACTTGTCTCCTCTTGTTTGTTGAACACGCAGTCACGAATCTCAACAGTTTGTCGACGAATCTCTTTGGATTCGTGTTTGATTTCCTGGAGACACTCTTGTAGGTTCTTGACGTCCTCTGGGCTCGGATTGACGGCTGTGCCTGAATTCGCTTCATTGCCATTGCTGCTAGCGTGTGAGGTCTGAGATCGGAGGACAGCCAAATCTTCGCGTAGCTGGTTATTCTCTTTCCTGAGATCCGTGTTGTGGGCTGTAATGATATCCTGTGTTGCTTTCTGCGCGGCTTTCAGTCCTATGATGGTGTTTTCGGCCTCGCGTAAACGTCGCTGCGCCTCTTCCAGCTGCCCACGAAGGGACTCCTGTCCCTGAAATATGTTAGCAACAGCTCATACCCTTGACAGAACTCGTAGGCTTATGATAAACTGACATTGGCGTCGGCAACAGGGTTTTGCGTGGAAGCTGGTTCCGCCCAATCCATGTTTCACTGTGGGTGTTGGAAGGAGAGGTCTCTCGATGTCAACAAGCGCTGGAATTTGAAGGTGCGAGGAGTTGGCGGAAGTAAAAAGATGAGACGGGTTTCGTGCGGCGGGACCGGAGTGCTGGTTGTGATTCAGCGTCTGGCAGAGATGGAAGTTAGTGGAAGTGGCACTGACTGACAGTTCTCAAACATCCATCGCTGCTCGAGATAAACACTACAAACCTCGAAATTTCTTTAACCAGGCCACAAATGCTTCGCATCGTCACTCGCCCTTCAGTGTTCATGTTATTCATCCACACATGTTTAATCATTACGTCTCATCCTCCAAAACGCCTATACAACGTCCGGTAATGAGAACGCCAAGAAAGCTGCGAAAAGCAGTAGTTCAGAGAAAGTATGTAAAGTTGAAGGGGGGGATCATCAATAATTCTGGAGCTGACGAATAAACAGGCGAATTTTAACGAGACCTCCTTTTCCGAGCGGTCCAGACGCGACCTTCGAGAGCTGTTCACCATGATCGCACGTCTACAGGCAGAAAACACTGCTCTCCGCGCCACAGCTCATCTCGAATCTATCACAGATAGACTCAAAGAACAAGTCGAAAAGTTGCAGCCTCCCCAGCCCGAAGAAGTACGAGGCAATCCCCTTTCTCGCCGACTTCAGCGCCTCGCCTCGGCCGCCATCGCCTTGCCGCTCGATATCAAAGATGATGACCTTAGCATAAACGACCTTGCACTCCTATGCACTGTTCTAGAGGATGAGAGGCGACGAGCTGCACTGCTAAGTTTTGCTGGAGACTCACTCACCTTCCCCGAGTTGTCATTTTGTCTTCGGTCACTGGGCGAAGGAAAAACGGTTGGCTTTCTTGTGGACGAAGGGGGACGAAGGCCTCATTGCTCTATCCATGGGGATTTAAAATGCACCTGGTTGACAAGGGAAGATGGGCTGATCAAAATGCGACGTGAGCCATGAGGTCTTGGGTGCCTCGTGCGATGCGATAGGGGCTAGGGATGGAAGGGGGAAAGGGGGTTTGAGATTAGCAAACATATCATTCTGGGTATATTGAGAGCATGTCTTCTCTCTTGAGTTCAAGATGAATGTGATTTGAAGTTTGAAAACACATTATTCGGTTGGTGGTACAGTTCACTCACTCGTTGATGATAATGTGCTGCAGACCTCTTAGACATAGACAACACGCGTGATGCCCTTTCCACACGTATCCCGTCATTACCTACACAAAGGGCCATGGTGTAAACTCCCGTCCAGGAGTCAGACGCACCCCTATGATGGGGGCATTGATACTGCCTGATCGATACGGGTGCTATCGAGACCAAACTTAGGCGATCTTCTTGAACTGGTGTTGTTTAGCTACGATGGGGGCATGGATGACTTAATATCTACGTTTGACAGTACATGCACCAATTAATGACTTCACACATTCTGTGTCCGTGTAGCCTTGAGTGATTCGTGAATGATGAAACACTAGAATGTCACCAATGTATCTAAATGTACACTTGCAAGGATGGAGAAGGCGTTGGTATGCAGGATAACGTTAACTAAGCAGTCAGCACCACTTGTCTCAAAGGGCGGGATGTCAAGGTTGAGCGAAGGTTGTGCGCGCCGACCAACGGTAAGAGAGTTCGAGCTTAGTCTGCGTAAAGCTCAGCGTCTTCCGAAGATCCTCTCTGTCCATGTCTCGATATCTTGTCAGCACAACCCTTTGGCCTTTTCATAGTAATTATACTGTTGCAGTTGTCAGTCATAGTGTCTTTCTGTAACAATGTGTAAGTTCACCTTGTCCTCTCCAAAGAACGACTCTGTTCTGGTATCCCACCGCCTCTGTTCTCGACGAGTATATCGATCTCTCGTACAAATTTCAGGAGGCTTCTGCAGAGGCAGGCCCTGGAGGATTTCCGTCAGGTTCTTCTCCGTTGCTACCAGCTCCTGCCTCAGTAGATGTCCCAGTAGATGCCGTTCTGCCAGCAGTATCGCCAGCGTCTGCCACAGTAGCTGCTTTTTTACCAGCAGTTTTGCCAGCGCCTGCCACAGCTGGAACATTAAACGAAAGACTTTTGATGTCGAAGGTGATATTAATTCGCGAGTAGCTAATCGAAGCCTTAAATTGAAGGGACCTGTTGGAAAGGCTGTCTTTGTAGCGACCATTAATTTCCTCAATCTCAATAGCAGTGCCCTGGAGATGACGGAAGAGGGGGCCCAGAGCTTCAGATAAAACATTAGCCCGTGGAGGCCAGTCTTTCTAAGGGTCAGTCGACGAGTCCCGGCCTATGTCTAATTGAGATGATTTTCGTTTTATTCCCCTGTTGTGCTGAGGCAGCTGGGGCATCTGAGATTGCTGATAGTGCTGAGGGTGCTGAGAATACTGAGATTGCTGAGGGTGCGAGGAAGGCAAAGGTCCATGTGAGAGTGACGAGTATGATGGGAATGACAGTTGCAAACTAAGTTGTCCGGGAGGGACAGGCTGGTAGGAGGGGTAATGTCCATATGTATAGCTCTCCGCAGACGGTGGGGGAGGCTGAGGTTCATAGTAAGCAGTCGAAGAGCGGTTCATGACATTGCCGGGAGCCTGAAGTGCAGGCTCAGGCTCCGGGTGAACAATCGAGGAGAGTTTCATGGCATGACCGGGAGCTTGAGGCGGAGGTGGAGGAACTTGCCCATGCCCACCACCATACTGATCTCCACGGCCATCGCTTCCAGGAGACGAACCTCTGCTGTCATAAGGGAGGTGGCGCTGCGACTCTTCAGCACCTGAAGGATGTCGCGATGCCATTTCTGTGTGCTTCTGTTGATATTGTGAGAAAGTGTAAATGTTTGGTGTCAGCGAACAGATGCGAGAAAGTGTTAATGTTCGATGAAAAAATGGGAGACAATGTTGATGTTGCTGATGAAGAGATGCGTGGAGGTTAGATGCGAAAAGCAGATCCTAAGGGCTAGATATTTCTATCTGAAGGCAACCAGACTCCACTCTGATACCGTTGCTGATACTGGGGAGGAGCTAGCAGGTAGAAAGCCACTTCCTGCAGGTCCAGCGGACCATTAGAACAACTGGAAAGGGGTAGGTATTGTGCAAAGCTCAAGTTAGCAAGAGTCCCCGAGGTTTCTGGAGCATTCGATCAATTTGGACCGAGCATCCCTTTCCATCCAAGACGCTCATCGTTTGGCGCTCCGCTAAATCCTCCCTTGGCTGAGTGCAGGGCCGCGTGGCCAATCTGAAACTGCCCATGGCCATCTGATGACAGGTCAGGATGAGCGGCTTGGGTCTGTCTGTCAGACAGACTTCATGCCACTGGAGACCATGCGGTGATGATCCATATCCCCATCGTCCTCGTCCTCCAGGCCGATGGTCGACACATTTCCAACCTTGTCAAAAGTCTCAGAAGAGACTACATGCCTGTATGGCACAGCGCCATTAGGTATCCCACCCATGTATCCCCATGTGAGCCTAACGTAATTGGGAATATAAGTATCCTGAATGGCGGCCCAGTCTTCACCTTCGTTTCCCCAGGCAAACTCTTGAAAGTCGAATTACATTGAGCTTTCCAGAACCTGCAAAAACACTACAGCACTTACTCCCCTGCTCAACAGTAGAACTTATACGCGCAGTAGACTCAAGCTCAGATACTAACATAGAGCAGCCGGTGTATGATAAATGGCATGTACTCATCCGTGAAAGGCGCTTGGAAATGTGATCAGGATGACCACAGGAAGACAGACAGATCAAGGGGACATAATCTGTTGGCGGCCCACCGCGAATGGCCTGGTCAAACATGGCAAATGGTTACAGACAATCCTTTCGCCATGTCCCCTTTCACGAATATTCTTTTCTGTCTCCAGCTGCGAAATCATGTGAATTATCGGTTGATAAGAGCTCGCGCTGTGAGTCTTTCAATGTGCCTCTACTGCGGGTTTCCGCTCTCAAAGACCTTAGCATTGCATGTGCATGAAAGGCCAATACTTTCAGACCAAGGTGACAGGCATGAAAGGAGACATATCGGTGAATTCGTCTGTCAGAAATTGAATAAAATGCTCCATGTATAAATACCGATCCTATCTTCTTACAGAATCTGAACCACTCACTTCCATAATCACATACCACCAACCTACATACTAGGCGCTCACTTAAAGACACTTATCATTTCCCAATCTACTACACATCAAAATGACCAAGCGCCGCTTGTCTAGCGACTCTGAGGACGATGCGCCCCGGAAGTTCCGCAAGGTCAGCAATCAACAAACCGAGCACACTGGCAACCTCAACGGAACTGTTTCTAGTCTGCGAAGATTCAGTCTCACAGAACCACTAAATGAGGTCGAGCCCGAAGCGCAGCTATTGACACCAGAGATAGACGTGCGGTCCAGCAACGACGAGCCGACCAACCTTGACGAGCATTCCAGCTCTGTAGGGGCCGATACAGACAACAGTGCAGAGGAATTCAGCGACGACTCTGATATTGAGGAAACCTTGAAGAGCCCACGTCCAGAGACTTTACAAGAAATGGCCGATTACAATAATGAACTCAAGGAACGTCTAAAGTCGAAGGCCTTTATGATGAAGTATTGGAGAGATAAGAGCATGCGTCTTGAAAAGGAGGCGGAAGACTTGAAAGCCAAATTGGAAGCTGCCAACAAGGAGCTCTTGGAAATCTTTTGGAGCTCTCTCTAGTTGGGAGGAGAGTCACTCGAGGAAAGGGAAGACAAGGGTGGGGATAATGTAAAACTTGGTCAAGGAGTTGGGAATTTTGCTAAGGATGGGAGCTCTTATGTAAGGTATCTTAGGAAACTGTAACTTCCATTTCATTGAGAAAAGATTGCTTGAGGTCGACAAGGAAGGGGTGATGATGAGACAAGTGACCCATCGGGCATCACCCATTCGTACCTTCTCCCTTCCGCGCGCAGGTCTATATCAATCGTATCTCGTTTGTGATCTCGGCATTTCCACTCTACATTCTCCGTTCTCCGTTCTTCAGACTTCAGACTTCAAACTTCGCTCTTCACAACTCATCGACATCAATACATCAACAGCACACTCTTCTCCATCATAAGCATCATAATCATCATCATGCCATCCGATTCAGAGCTATCAGATTCTTGGCAGAATATCGACGTTAGTTTGGAAGATCTCTTCCTGGGAACTTAGTAGGGAACTGACTATTTCCAGCTCCCGAACGTCGACGACTTTTTGTCAACGTCTTGGGAAAACCTGGGCGAGTCGCCCGAGGACGCTGAAAGTCCGGCAGCCGAAACGGAGGGAAACCAAGAACCACAGGGGTCCGGCACTGAGAAGCAACACGTCAAGCCTTCCGTAGAGGCACAAGCCCAGATCTTCCCCAATGATTCTCGCAGGATCCGAGCGTGTGCGATCTTCACTCGGTGTAGATGCATGTCGCCAACGGCAGAGTCGAGGCCGTCGCCTTATTACCTTATTCGTGTTCACCCGGCCCTGAATTGTTCTGGTGCGGACTTTTTCGCCCCAATCACTACCCTGCCTGACGTAGCCTCTGTTGAAGAACGCTGGCACACTCCTCCTTACGCACATCGTGCATTGCGGTCTTTTATCGATAACCCATCTTACGGTTCTAAGTACTTATACTGTTATCGGGCTGTTGTTACTGAAGGGGTTCTTGGTAATAGGGCTGCCCGCAATTGGTAGAATGCTGCAGGACAGCTGCTATGCCATAGCCACCCAACAAATCCCTGCTCTTGCCTTTGGCTCACCAAGAGGTTCACGTCCACATACACAGAGGGTTTTGGCATGGAATCGTACTAGAATCGGAATTCTGCTCTGGTTGCGATCATGTTTCAACTAGCGAAGACCCCTTTGGCTGGGTGCAGGACTAGGGATGGAAGAAGACTTGGTACCCCTAACCTAAGTTGTATACAGGCTTAGGCAAGCTGTACATAACCTTAGCACGCCCTTAGACCAGTTGTTTTTATTATCTTAATAAATGGTCTAAAGTTTTGATGCTGACTCAAGCTCTCGGAACCAAGATTCGCAATGTCACACCCGGACCTTGCTTCAATATTGACATAGTTTTAGCGATTCACTACTTAGACCATTTGGTGTATGATTGTGGCCCAAGACTGAACAGCAGCAATGTTCAGCGTGACAATCAGCCCACAGGCTGAACATGATGGCTACCAATGTCTTGCGGGCCTACGCTCCTATTGTCACTTCTTTTCTTCCAATTCTTGCCCCCGAAGTTTATTGAATGGCATTGCATGTTCAGAAGTTGTGGTCGGATGAACGTCCATCTTCTTTTAGGGTCACGATAAATCCGCCTTTGTTGGTTGAAGTGAGTTCTGAACATGTAGCTGCTCCCCAAAACAACATGCGAACAATCACTCTACTGTTGAATTTCGTTAATTGCGCTAAAACATCTCGCATGTGTATATAACTCTCCCAGCGAGCCCAGATCAGAACCACTCTCATATCCGCAGAGTTCATCAACCCCCAGTCAACAGCACTACCCTCTCCGCAACAAGCACCGCTTCAATATCACTACAAAAAACATTTGCGACTTTTAAACCTTTTCTAACCTTCAGCTTCCCTCTTCAAAATGACTGTGCCTGCTATCACAGTCTCTTTTCCCAACGCCGCCCCCGAATCTCCCATGACCCGGGCAGTCACGTCTCCTGTCGAGTGGGATCACTATTACTCTGGCACACGCTTGTCCGAGAACCAAGACATCAAAATGAACGGACCGCAAGATGTTGAGTATGGTGGTACCTTTAATGTTGAGGAAGAGGGCCTAGACGAAAACTTTGTGTATAGCCGTCTCTCACCTGTCGCTGCCCCTCGACGGGACTCGAAGACACTGTCGGAATTGAACGGGTATCTTCCCGGATACCAGTTTGTCGGAAGTCGCGATGCTGAGATGGATGAAGCCGGTGAGAAGTACGAGGGCTCGTTTCATGAGTTCACCCTTGAGTATCCCTTTTTCCCTGCTGAGGACTTTGAAAGTTTCAGTGGCTGTTGGCGTGAGGATGACTATGAGGCTGACGTCTCGGAGTCTTGTTTTGAGGAGTCGAGTGAAGAGAGTTCCGACACTGGTGGCTCCTCGGAGGACGATAGTGTCTCCTATACGATTCCTCAAAGACTTTCTGACGTCGAAGACATTTGCTCGGGACTGCGAAAACGTAAGTTTGACGAGTACGAGCAGGGTCAAATCGAAGCCGATGAGTTCGAAGAAGGCGATTTTTACGAGGATGAATCTGAAGATGTTCGGCTCGAGGAACCTTGTCTTGATCCATCTGATGACGAGATGGACTTGGAAGATGTCCTGGAATGCGGGTGTTGCTCTGACTTCTATTTCAACTCCATTGACGCTCTTCATGACCACCAATATTCCCTTGAGGACCTCACCTTCCAGAACGATGATATCGAGATCGAGGAGTTGCCTCGAAGACTCCAGACCATTCCCGAGGTAGATGAAACTGGGAGCACAGTACCCTCCGGGTATGCAGAGCATGCGCCTGATGTTACTTATGTGCCCGGAGGCTTTGGGGCCGAGAATGACGTCCACCATGGTGAACGTATATACGTTATAGTGGAGCAGGATGTGAGTAGTCACTCCTGGCCTGATGAAATTGTACCTAGTGTAGAAGAGGAGGAGGGGGAGGACGAGGACGAGGACGAGGAGGACGAGGAAAAGGATGACAATGGGCCCTACTTCAATGATGTTCAGTTTGCTTCGGCGGAGGTGAAGTACACTTTCGTTTGATGGGTGTGAAGTTGAGTGGTTTGTGGTACTACTAGTTATTTTACTAACCTCCTGCAGACTTGGCTTGTTCACGAAGAATTATCGACAGAAAAGAACAAAAAAAGGTAAGTTCAATCACAGCTACTTCTACTATATTTCTTTTGTCAATCTTTGTTGGGAGTTCTCGTTTGTCTTCTTTGGAGGGCTAGGTGGGATGGGACGGAACAGGTAATTCTCAAGGTCAATATAAGGGGATAGCAATATAAGGGACGCTTCATACAAGCTAAATAAAAACTCCAAAGTGATGCAATGGTATTAAGGTGAAGATTTCATGCCGAGGTGGTAAAAGCTTCTAACCCTTGAGAGACAAGACTGGAACATCCAGATGATCCAGTTCAGGGGTGGAGACTCAGAGACGAGCCAGTCTTAGTATCAGACTCGCTAAAGCAGAGACTTATACCGATACCAGGCGCAGAACTTTTATGGCAAATCTTTACCGTAATTTTGTGGAGTTTGGGCTTGTCGACGGGTCTTTCCTTTACTGACAGTGAATCCACTTGGCAGTTATCGACAGTGTCATGGCCTTGGTAGGCGACAGTTAACTCAGCTTTCCAACAGCTCGCCAATCTCTGATTCACACACAACCTGTCACCTCATTTTTCTTACCACTCATTAACTTCTCACATCATTTTGCCCCCGCCTATCGCCATCGGAGTAACAACACAGACTCTCAACATCACCGACGACACGATCATGTCTTCCGCACCTCCGCGCATCGAAGACACCGAACATTCCAGTAAACGCCAAAGACTCGACGAGGACGGTGCGCCAGAGGATGAAAAGATTTCCTTGAGGAAGAGCCTCGAGGACGAGCATGAAGCCTTTAAGAAGAAGACAAAACCTCTAACAGAAAAACTTGACCGAGTGGATGAGTGCATGGAGTCATTCAAAAAGACTATCAAGCCGTCTTTCAGTACGATGGTTGGTGGAATGGCTGAGTATCGAAACCTCGACCATGCGGTCGAGCAGGCCAAAGCAGAGATAGCATCGTTGCAACAGGCTCCTGCTCAAACAGCGAGAGACGAAACTCGGCGACATAATGTCATTGAGATGGTTGAGAAACACAAGTACAGGATCACCATACCTGTAACAACTCATGCTCAAGTCATGGAGGAGTTCCAACCACTAATCGCTTCTGGGAATAAAGAGCATGTCGACCATTTGTTGGATTTCGTCTTCCTAGCCAAAGTTGGGAAGTGGTACTGCTTCCAGGAGGTTTGCGAAAAGGGAGCTTTAGGGCTCACTGAAGTACGTGTTGCTGCAGAATGCCCACTCCATGGAGCAGGGTGTAAGCAGGTCATGATGGCTAGAATGGAAGCTGTTGTTCATTTCTCGGTCATCTTCAAAAGGTTTGACCCTTTGAGTTTACCACAGTAAACTTGACGGGTGAGGTCGTCGCTCGGTGCAGGGTAGCGCCGGCCCCACAAACCGTCAGGACAGGGTTCCGTTACCGTTGAGCCCCTCCACCTCCACCTCCACCAACTCTGCCGTCTTCCGATTTGTTTACTCTGCCATCAGCCTTACCTTATTTACACTCCGCCTTTTCAGGTGGCACCAGCATCTGCCGAAAAAACTACATAAACGACACCTTCACTCTCGAAACACTTTCTTTCAACATGCCACCATGGCTGCAGTTCAGCCTCGTACGCGGTCTGCCCGCTTAGTGGCCGGCTTCACCAACAAATCTACTCAACACGCACCAGCGACGGCGCCGAGTCCTCAAGTTCACCATGGACCTCCAGCGCTGTCGATTTTTTTGACCAATTTGAATCTTTTGGACCTCGATCAACATCAGGATTGGCCTGGTATCAGGGCCCAAACATTTGCGAGCGGCGGTTCTAGTGCGCAGGGCTTGAAGAAGAGGGTGCACTGCGTTGAATGGGCACTCTTCCAGCTCTTTGCGCTATGGGATCCCGACGAAACAAAAAAGGTAAGACAGCAGACCAAATTTGAGAGTCAAGCTGACATTTGTAGAAACTAAAACCGTTCTTCCCTCCTCTTGACCAAACGCAATCGGTCAACCTGCGAGCTGCCCTACTACGAGCTCTCGAACAAGCAAAGAAGAATGGCGTCCTCGGAAGGGACGCTATCGTACGAAAGACGATGCTGGACGAATGTCGAGGCGAACGACTCGAAGAAGTTCTCGCAGCATTTTCATCTGCTGTTCTCAAACATGTTATTGCCCAAGAAGTCGCAACAAGCGGTGAACATACAGCACTTGCGCTCGGACTTGCGCTCGAGGACCGGGGATACAAGAGCGACAACACAGATCTCAACACCATGGTTTTGGCGCACAAAGTTGCGATCAGTCATATTCTTAACAGCAAGGTAGCCGCAAACTCAAGGTTCCGAGACTTTGCCGACCTTTTGAATGTCAAGGAGAAGGGTATTGCTAGAAGAAAAGAAGCGCTTGATGCCCTTGAGGGAGGCAAGACAATTTCTGAAGATGCTAGACGGGAGATGTGGCGGACACTTCGAAACAACTGGTCTGGCAATGAGCGATGGATGGAGACGCTGCTTTATGGAGACGCCAGCATTCAGAAGGATGGACTCCTGGGCATGCCATTCGATCGCGTGTGGAGAAGAGTCCAGCAAGGCCGACTTGGAGAACTGGAGGAGCACTCAACAGGTCTCCTGGAACAGCTCGATACTCGAGTGCGTGTACAGAGGGAACGACTTCAGAAGTGGCAAACCTTCCGCAACAGACTGTCCGCTGACCAACCCAAACCATCGCCATCCAAAGTCAAGCAAAAGGAGAAGGAGAACGGCATCGATTTTGGCTTTGGTGCCCACGAGGCACTTCACCTCGGAAGTGCCAGCCCTAAGAAGGCGGCTTTCGGCAAACCGAAGCTCCTCAGCGAGTACCAGGATCTTGTGTCCAACCTGAGCCAGGAGCTACAGGGCACAAAACCTCAAAAGTCTTCAGCTCTTGACTTTTTACAGCGTCCTGCTTCCCAGAATACACCAGCCATCAATGCCCCGGCACCCGAACCGCAAGAGGAAGAGGAAGAGGCTATCAGTGAACTCGAAGACGAGGATGGGTTTGCTGAAACTCCGATTCAGTCTTTCAAGTCGAAGCTCGACAAGTCACGACGGCTTCCGGTGCGCCCTAAGCTGGCTCATACGGATGACTCTTTTGCTTCTGTCTCTTCGCGCGCCAGAAACTTGCGCAAGCCATCTGAGGACGAAGCTCGTATTCTTCGTGCCTCGTCAGTTGAACGGACTAGCTCACCCGAACCTGAGGATGAACCTGTCGCGGCTTCTCCACGACCTGAGTACGATGTCTCACCTCAGCTGTCGCCTCATATATCGCCTCAACCGTCTCCTCCTCCGTCACCTCTGCCACTACAAGAATCTCCAGAATTGATGCCGTCGAGACCGTCCCCCACCCAAGAAATGGCAGACCAGATCCTCGAATCTATGGATATGGCTTCACCTTCTCCCGTCAAACGACGACCCAAACCTCGACATACTCTTTCACTTGCTGAACGAACTCGCCTCACCATGGCTCGTGGAGCATTCGACCCCGATAATGAAGACATAGATATATCCCCACCAACGTCTTCAGAACCTGTGTCTGCAGAGGATCCCAGTCAAACATCTGTTGACGAGGAATTTGATCTCATTGCTCGGACCCGGAAGAGCATGGCTGGTTTCGACAAGGCGAGGCAAAAGGCCCAGTTGGACAGACGACGCTCTCTGCGAAAGACGAAGGCACCCCCTAAGAAGGAGGGAAGTTACTTTCCCAAGGTGGAAGAGGAAGACATGACCATCATCACTGATGAACTCATGGCTCAAGAGGATATGGAGGCAGTCTTCAGATCACGACCCAAGATCAAGGCCAGCCCTCTGCCAAGTCCGACCAAAGATTGGGATGACGACGAATATATGTAGTCACGATAATGAATTCTCCTTAATCATAGTTTACATGCTCTCATATAATGTACACCGTGCTTTTACACTCTACCAGCCCTGCTTCTTGAGCTCCATAACTCTGCTAACAGTCGCCTTGAAACCATGCTTAAATCGTGATCGCCATCGCTGACTCCTTAGTCTCTTCTTCTTAAGGCCCTTTCGCTCGTGGAACTTTTGGCTGTGGAATTTGTTCTTGACTTGGTCCTCTCGGATGATTCTGTTGAGAACTCGAAGAGCAACCATGGGTGTGGGACCGGTGGTCTTGGTTACTCGGTCCTTAATGAAGACTGTACGACCAGTGACGGGCTTAGCGCGAATTTGAGGTCGAGCAATTGGGTCCGAGTCAATCTCGGCGCCGTATGCGCTGGATTTGTTGGCAATAATGGATGCAATGTCCAGACTGAAGGGTTTCGAAGCATCATAGGCGTGGCTAGGTTTTGATTCTTTGGTAGATTCGGCCACGGAGCCGGCGGGAGGTGGTGAAGGAGGGAGACTGCCAACGAGAGGGTTCGATCGAGCTAGAGGTGCGACGGCTGGAGGTGCCTCGTCACCCGTAGGAATCTTGGGGCCTGCTCGGACGGCGAGTGAGGTTGTGAATGTCCTCTTGGCGAGGCATGTTGAAGGTGTAGCTACTCTGGACAGCATCGAGCTGCCAATTCTAAATGAAGTGGCCCTAAATCTGTTAGCACTTCATTCAAAATTACAAGGCCAATTGACTTACATCTTGTCGATATAGCTAAACCGCCAATGGCCGTCGTCAATAGCTGTCCCAGAACAGGCGTTGGAGAAAAGTCGCGATATTCGGAAAAATGTAGTTGCGAAAGAAGGCGGGATTGTGGACCGAAGACCGGCCCCACATTGAAACATTTCAGCCTCGTGCCTGGATGCCTCAACACGGTTTGCGCCCGCATAAAGAATCGCGAAACAACATCCAAAAACAATTCCATCGTTATCTTGACGTGAACAGTTTACTCAAAAGTCTTACGCGACCGTCCTCATCCCCTAGTCTCCGTGCGTGCACGCGACGGCGCCACTATGGCGTATAATCCTTATGGCAGTATGTTTCCCTTGAATCAGCATCAACAGAGCTAACTTGAGCAGACAATCCTTACGGCGCGCCTCCTGCGTATGGGGGATATCCCGGATCAAACAATGCCCCTCCAGGAATGGCTCCTCCACCTGGTCTAGGTGCGCAAGCTCTGCAATACCCTCACTACCCTTCTAACATGTTTCCAGGACCTCCTCCAGGCATGTCTTCTGCTCCGGGAATGGCACCTCCAGGTGTCCAGCAGTCTAGCGCCCAGCAAGCTAATCGTCCAAGCGGCCTTCCACCCAACTTTCAGGCGCCTGCCAACATGCCCAACATCAACTTCAACGCCCCCGTGATCCGACTCGGTACATCGCAGCAGGGGAAACCCGGTACTCCCACCGCGGGCGGTCGTGATATGCCCATGCCTAGCGGTGGACGACCTGGCTTGGGGATGGACCGAGGAGGTGATCGAGATCGAGGCGCTAGGGAAGTAACACAGGTACTTGTTCCCCCGACGAACGAGGAGAAGCTCCGAACGATCTTCATAAACGAGATTCCCGAAGGCTTGGGCGGCGAGGAAGGGATCCTACGACTCCTGGGTGCTTGTGGAAAGCTGCGAAAGTGGGATTCTGAAGCGAGTGTCACAGAAGACCATAAAGGCGTTAAGTTTGGTTTCGCTCTTTTTGAGGACCCTTGGTCGCTGAGTACTGCAGTCAAACTTCTCCACGAGCAACAAGTCGAAGTCCCCGTCAAGCGGCAACCGGTGGCCGCAGATGCACCCAAAGACGACACGTACGAGGGTATCGACAAGACGAAGCTCAAAGTTATGGTTGATGAGAGTTCGCTCAAGTACCTGGAGTCCTACGAAGAGAGTCAGGACGGTGCAATTGGTTTGGAGAAGCTCGAGGCGGCCAAGTCAGCGCTCAAGGACGTTGTTCACGATCTGTTCTACCCCAAGACCAACACAACAAATGAGGATGTCACAATGGGCAATACCGAGTCTGGCGAGAATGTCGAGGTTGTGAATATCCCATTGGCTCAAGAAGATGAACTTGCGGATATTCCAGCTGAGATGAGGGAGGTTGTGGCACAGGAAATCGCTGCTTTCCGAGAACGCAGCAACCAACGAGATCTGGAGCGTCTAAGAAAGGAAGAAGAAATGGAGGAGATGGAGCGACGACGGAATGGACCAGCCCGACACTCTCGACTCGATTCACCACCAGCTACCAACAACATTCCTCTTGGCCCAAGAGGCAGCATAGCAAATGCACCATCAGGACCAAAGGGACAGAATGGACAGCGAGTTGCCTTTGTGAATGGAGGTATTTCAAACACAGACCTTTCAATTCACCAAGAAGATGACGATACAGACGCCAGCGATGGAGAACTTTACCGAAGGTACAAGTCTAAGAAGGATGAGGAGGACGACAAAGCATACCTTGAAGCTGAGCGCAAGTGGAGCAACAGAGAACGATCAAGGCAAGCAGCAATAGATCGAGAGCGTGAGCGAGAACGTCAAGATGCAGAGTCATTCGAACAACGAAAGCAAGAGCAGCTTGAGCGAGAAAAGGCATGGGATGATGAGAAAGAAGCAAGTCGCAAGACACACCCCTACTACCGCGATCACAGCGGTTGGGCTCGCAAGCGCGCAGCTGACCGTGCAGACGAGGAAGCACGAGATGAAGCAGACAGAAGGGCAGAGCACGATGAACAGCGTCGTGAAAAGGCTGAGATGGAGCGTGCACGCGGTATGGCCGACTCGTTCCTCGACAAGCAAGCTGAAGAGATGGACCAGCGACAAGCACCTGCCGCTGCACCACAGCCGTTCAAGCTATCCCTCGGAGCCGCAGCTCAGAAGGCTCAGGCATCCAGGGCAGCACCACAACGGCGCACAATCGCAGAGGTGGAGGGTCTCTTGGACGACGAGGAAGCAGATACTTCTACAAAGCGACAACTGGTACCTATCCAATTCGAGCCTTCTTCTGCTACGGCGCATATGACGGAGGAGGAAATCTCACAGGCTGTCCGATCCCTGGCCCAGGAGATCCCATCGGACAAGGACGGCCTGTGGGGATGGCAGGTCAAGTGGGAGTTTATGGATGATGCAGTGGTAAAGGACAAGCTCCGACCATTCGTGGAGAAGAAGATTGTCGAGTATCTCGGAGTACAAGAGGAGATGCTCGTCGAGGCAGTGGAGGAACATCTTCGCGCTCACGGTACAGCAGCCGCTCTAGTGGAAGAGCTAGAAGGAGTACGTTCCCCCCAGGTTTATACCTTGTGATGAAATTACTAATTGACGTTTCACAGGCACTCGATGACGAGGCGGAGGATCTTGTCAAGAAGCTCTGGCGTATGGTGATCTTTTTCACTGAGAGCGAGAAGCGTGGACTACCGGCGTGATGGGGGTATGCTTAAAATGTACTATTATTATAATTCGATGGGGTTGCAATACCAGTGAAACTAGGTGAGGGCGTTTTGACAGCTGTGGGAATATACATACAATTGAGTCTACAGTAACTTACCAATGTCTCTGTCTCTGTCAGACTGTCTCTGGTGTTAATGAGGGGGATCGTCGGCGCGTTGCCATTGTTGGGGGAGCTTCCGAGGTGCCGAGGTTCCCCACACTGAGCTTACCGTGGCCCTGGAGCTTGTATCCGTGGTTAGTGATGTAAATAAGAGAGGTCAAGCTCCAGATTATCAATCGTCCAGACTGTGCAACTTCAGTAAATCACATCAATCACAGTAAAACTAATCATCATGTCAAAGTCACTCAACCCCCCAAAGGTACCTCACGTCGCCGTCTCATTCCCCCATCCTCACGTCGTTCTCGTCACCATCAACCGCCCAGAACATCTCAATGCTCTCCAGCGCCAGATGAGCATTGATCTTGACCGTCTCTGGAGATGGTACGACAACGAGCCCTCACTGCGCTGCGCCATCCTAACAGGCACTGGACGCGCATTCTGCGCTGGCGCAGATCTCAAAGAATGGAACGTCAAGAACTCAGAGGGAAATGTAAAGGACGTTGAGAGGTGGGCAGAGAACGGCTTCGGAGGCTTGAGTAATCGCCACGGGAAGAAGCCCGTCATCGCAGCAGTCAATGGTCTCTGTCTCGGTGGTGGAACGGAAATGGCACTCAACGTCGACATGGTCATCGCCAGCGAAACCGCCAAATTCGGTCTCCCAGAAGTGAAGCGTGGCGTCGTCGCTATAGCCGGTGCCCTACCGCGTCTTATCAGAACGGTAGGACGACAACGGGCGTCAGAAATAGCGCTCTTGGGACGCATGTACAGCGCACAGCAGTTCTATGACTGGGGTATTGTGAACAAGGTTGTCAAGCTGGAGAATGTTGTGCAAGAGGCGCTGAAGTGGGCTGTTGAGATGTCAGGTAATTCGCCCGACTCGATTATTGTGACGCGCGAGGGTCTTTTGGGAGGGTGGGAAGCTGAGGGGCCGAGGGAGAGCACGAACAGGATTGATGGGGGGATTTATAAGGGGATGGAAGGTGGTGATAATATGAAGGAGGGTGTCTTGAGTTTCGTCGAGAAGAGGAATGCTATTTGGAAGGATAGCAAGCTGTAGAGTCACTGCGAGTGTTGCCAGAATCAGTAGAGCAATTGATCTTCATAGAGCTGAATTCTGTTCAGACTTGGGCTGCCACCAACGTCGATGGCTTGTTAGTGTCTCAGCTTCCAAATCATTATCAATTCACCAATTCTCACGCTTGTTTGCGCATTTCCGTCCAGGCCATCCTAGGGACGGCCCTTGATAGCGGGCTGATAGCTTCCGCGCTGGAGCAATTCATTCTCCGATTGGCATGCGCTCAGACTCCGACCAAGAAGAACCAGGGACGTCGATCGACAGCAAAAAAATCTCTCGGGCAGCCACATCTAATAGATCGTCACGCAAATCTCCCAAACGAGGTTCTCAGCTCGACGCGGGCAATCTGTATGTCTCCCAAAATGAGATAGTGGTGTATGAACTTCACAGCTATCGGCAATTGATGACGATCAGCGAATTCTGGTTGGTGAGAGGTGCACCCCCAGATGCAAGGATGACCTAGTGGAGTTGGCACGGTGAAAGCTCCATCTTGGTTCGACCATGGTCTCTTGTTGAGCTCCTCAAATGTCTTGGGCTGAATGCACAAGCCAGTCAGAGACAAGCGGCCCCTTTAGAGGGTATCGCCATGGGTGAGATCGACGGTAGAGATCAAATAGTCAGTCTGGAAACTCCCACTACCTGTTCGCTGGCGCCGCCATCTGAGACATTGAGCCGCTGTCGTATCTTGTTCGTGTTGTACCATCGCAGGTAGCTGCGGGGATGCATACCGGAATTATTGTATTGTGTACCGCTTGGCTGATCTTTGACCGGAACATGGTTCAGTTCGATGAGATTTGAGACAGTCCGGGCTAGTGGTCATGTCCAACATAAGAGGCTGCTCCCCAGCTGCACTCGGCTGCATTTGTGAGCACCTTGTGTGATGTTACAAACCTACGCCTGGTGTCACCGAGTGAGAGCGTGCTACAATGGACTACAGTCATCTCGCCCCGAATTCTCTGAACGAGTCTGTCAAAGGCCATCCTGAATCATCTCGAGATTTTCAGAGCAGACCTTCAACTCCAGGAATGGCACCTGACGCAGGTATCGCATATGGGCGAAAGCCTCGAAAGCTTGTCCTCTGTTTCGATGGAACAGGGAACAAGTTTCATGGTGACGATAGTGACAGCAACATTCTCAAGATCTTTCGAATGCTTGACCGTCAAGCTGATGACCAATACCACTACTACCAACGTAAGTGACCCGTTTGTCGCAGTCACACTCAACTCACACAATCTAGCGGGTATTGGAACGTATGTCGTCTCGGGTTCACTTACTCATACCGGCATTCGGGCACGGTTTGGTTCTTGGTATCAAAAAGCCAAAGACTCAGCTATTGGCTCTTCATTCGACCAGCATGTCGTAGGAGGCTACCGATTCCTCATGCGATTTTATAACCCCGGCGATGAGATCTACATGTTTGGCTTCAGTCGAGGAGCCTATATTGCGCGTTTCCTAGCTGAAATGCTCGACTATATTGGTCTCTTATCGCATGGCAATGAGGAAATGGTCAAGTTCGCATGGAAGGCATTTGCTCAATGGCAAGGTCGTGAGCAGATTCCTGAAGACGAGGAAGATTGTGATAAGCCACCAAGCAAAGAAACCGAGGCCGCAAAGAAGAAGAGAGACGAAATGTTCCAGTTCATGAAAGGGTTTCGGGAAACATTCTCTCGTCCAGTTGGTCGTATCCGCTTCCTTGGGCTGTTTGATACAGTCAATTCTGTTCCGAGATTTGAGACAGCCTGGATGCAACGCAGCAAGTTTCCGTACACCGCACGAAGCAGCGCCAGAGTAATTCGCCATGCCGTCAGTATAGACGAGAGACGAGCCAAGTTCCGTCAGGATCTCATGTATCAAGATCGACCCAAGCAGAAAGATGACAAAGGCCACCACTTTCACAAGGCGATCAACGACATCCGCGAGGAACTCAACGGACATGACGATCGAGGCAGAAAAGCCAACCATCTCTCTCCTAACGACAAGAGAGGTGGCCGAAAGAAGAAAGGCAACGCATATGCGCCGTACCGAGCTCGTTCAAGATCGTGCAGACGACCAAGCCAATGTGGTGACCCTGACAATTTCTCCAACCTCTCCGGCCTTGCACTCGACGAGATCAACAATATCGATGATGATGCAGCTCAAGACATTGATGAAGTTTGGTTCTCTGGTGGTCACGCTGATGTCGGCGGAGGCTGGGAAATGCTCGAGGGCAGCAAAAGTACCAGTCACATTCCCCTTGCCTGGATCGTGAGAGAAGCTCAGAAAGCCGGTCTCACATTTGACGATGAGAAGGTCGCTGAGATGGGATGCTGTGCTGCTCATGACTGGCAAGAAGCTACAGGACGACCTCCAATCCCTGATCTTCGGGTCTCAAGCGGCAGTGGAGGTCCGGGTCGTGCCCCCGACATCCCAATGGATGAAAAAGAAGACCACCCCAAGAACGATTTCCACAACGTAATGCACGGGGCATGCACAGCTCGAATCCACGACTCCCTCGAATACGGCCAAGGTCTCGGTCCCTTCGCCGTAACAGCCTGGAAAATCATGGAGTACATGCCCTTCCGCAGAATGGATCTTCAGTCCGACGGATCATGGAAGCCAATCCGCTGGCCTCTCCCTGGAGGTGAAGTCCGAGATGTGCCTGATACAGTACGAGTCCACGGAAGTGTAATTCGTCGTATGAAGTATGATGAAAACTATCGGCCTGGAAATCTCATCATTGGCGGTGGTGGTAGGGGTGTTAGAAAGGCCTCTGCTCAGCACGGTATTGGTGATTGGGAGTGTGTAGCTGATCATGGTGATCCAGTTGGTGAGATTTGGGTGAGGAAGAAGAAAGATGACAGATATCGAGATTAATCACGGAAATGGATGAGAGTCAGATAGTCAATTAATATTTTATTTGTCAACGTACAAGTTGAGATGATCTTGAAGTTGATGCTCATGGCAAGTACAAGTGGATCACGTGAAGATCCTTTAGAGGGCCACGACACCAAATCTCCATCATGTCTACCTTAGCGCAACGATCCTCCAACATGCGCTGAACAACACGCATCAACTCATCGCCATGCCTCTCGTTCTCTTCCTCGGCGTCCTCGAAAATGGCATCCCCGAACAAGTCCGGCAGCACAGCCGCACAATCATCTACACCATCCTCACCCTAACCCTCCTAACGCTCCTCAAAATCTGGACCTCCGGCCGCAAGAATCCCTCCCCACGCCTTCTCCATGGCAAAGTCGTCATGATGACCGGCGGAACGTCCGGTATAGGCGCCCAAACGGCCCTCGGGCTCGCAGCTCAGGGCGCGCAGCTGGTTCTGCTGTCACAGGCGCCTCCGTCGGATCCGTTCCTCGTCGAGTATATCCAGGATCTGCGACAGAAGACGAATAACCAGATGATCTACACGGAACAAGTCGATTTGTCGGACTTTTACAGTATTCGGACGTTTGCGACCAAGTGGATTGATAATGCGCCGCCCCGACGGTTGGATATGATTATTCTGTGCGCTGCTACCATGACACCACCTGGTGGAAAGAGGAGGGAGTCGGAGGAGGGCATTGAGGAGACGTGGATGGTCAACTTTTTGGCTAATTTCCATTTACTCGGTATTCTGAGCCCGGCTCTTCGTGCGCAGCCCATCGATCGAGATGTTCGAGTTATTATTCCTACGTGCTCATCTTACATTGGATCACCATCCCTCAAGGAGCCTGTGTCAACGGCCAATTGGAGTCCTGGTACCGCATATGCTCGCAGCAAACTAGCCATGAACGTCTTCGGCCAAGCATTCCAGAAGCACCTCGATGCCTACGAACGTCCCGACAAGGCTCCCAACAACACCCGAGTAGTCTTTGTGGACCCCGGTCTTGCTCGAACCCCTAGCACCCGTCGCTGGTTGACGCGTGGATCTCTCTGGGGACTTGCAATCTACCTCGCCGGCTACTTGGTTCCCTGGTTTCTTCTCAAGTCTCCTCACATGGCCGCCCAATCCATTCTCTACACCGCCATGGATGGTGACTTTGCTCGAGGTCCTGGTGGAAAGCTCATCAAGGAGTGCATGGAGGTCGACTTTGCGCGCAAGGAAGTCAAGGATGAAGAAGTCGCCAAGAAGTTGTGGCAAGAGAGCGATGCTCTTATTGAAAAGGTCGAGAAGATTCAGGCCAAGAAGAGAGCTGCCAAAAAGGCTGCGGATGAAAAGAATGCCAAGGAAAAGACTGAAAAAGAAAAGGAGGCCGAGATTGAGGAGCTTGTGGATGCCATCAAGAAGGGCAAGCATAAAAAGGTAGCGGGGAAGAAGGGTAAAAAATAGTCAACGATGTACATGAACATAGACATAGACGGAGTTTGGGTATTGGTCCGGCGGTATACGGGACGTAATATGTGACAAAAATGAAATATCCAACGGGCGTAATTTTATTGCTATCACCAACTCCGACGCTTCTCCTTATCCGTATCCGTACAGAAATATATAAAGCCGTTCCTCGACGCTATTGTTGACGCTCACCAAGAAAGTCAAAAGGTCCAGTGAACAGCAGGCTTTCCATCCCTGGGTCAACTTCGAGGTCTGCCAATATGTTGGTCATCCACGTATCGTCCGATTCACCTGTTATGTGCAGACTCGGCACCAAGCCAGGATCTTGGAAAGACGATGGGGTGAGTCCAATATCTGCAGTAAATGGGTTTGAAGGGGATGTCTCGGTAGATCCGAAAAGACTCCCGACTTCAGGCGACTCGACGGGACCACAACGCTCAAGATACCACCTTTCGATCCGCCGGGCTCTTCTTGCAAGACCAAAGTATGGATCTGATTCACCATCCCCTGGATTCGAGTTTGAAGCAGATTCCATGCGGAGGACAATTTGACGAAGGGTGTGAGGCATGTCGAGAATACGTCGAAGGTGGCCCGCAGTTTGTGAGTTTTCGGGTTGTGCTGCTACAAGGTCGAGTCGTACTGATAGAGAGACTGCGCAGTACAGCATGATCCAGCCGATGTTAGGCATTGTATCTTCGTCGCCTTGTGGGAGAAGGAGGATGACGCTGATGAGGGACTTTGCAGCAGACATGCTTTGCGAGAGCCAGTCGAGAAGTCGGCTTTGATCTGCACCTTGCTGAAGACTTTGGAAACCGTTTGGGCCATATGAGATACCATCCGGTGAGGGTTGGCAGATGAGGAGGTCAAGGACGTGCAACTGCAGAAGAATTGTGGCTAGGCGTGTCAGTTGACATTCTTCAAATCTGGTCAGAACAGGCACTTACGACTCTCACTGAGCGGAAACGGCAAGGATGATTTTGTCGACGTATATCGCTCTCTGATTCTGCGTAGTTCAGCAGGCAGCTTATCTTGCCTTGACCCTCGTATTGCTCCTGTGGCTTCAATGACTGCATCATCAACCTCTTCGGTAAGCTTCTGAAGATAGATGATGTATGGAAGATGTCTATCCGAAGGAGCTGTTCCCCCAGACAACAGACTGTGACAGCATTCGAGGATAAATGGAGAGTATCGAAAGTGGTGCGACTTTTGCAACAATACAGCCGAACTTTTACGTGTTAGATGTGGCTTAGAGTTTACTGTACGACATACCTTGAAGAGAGATAGTAAGTCCCGGCCAGAGCTCTCATCTCATCGTGCGTCATTTCACCGGACCCATGCTTGCTCTCTCGACTCAAAGCCCATAGACTTGCAACTCTCGGTCGATCAAGTCTCATATCTGAGATGATGCTTGCTGCAAGTGACAGGTGCTGTGTGTACTTCATTGTTCCTTGATGAAAATGCGCCCTGAATCATTAGCGACGATTTTTGCGAAGACATAGTACTCACCAAGCCAAATGCACCAAAAGCCCTTGCAGCATATCCAAAGTTGCAAAAGGTCCTTTTATCATCCTGACAAGTACAATTTCATTGAATAGCTTGCCTAAACTTTGCTGAAGCTTGAGATCCTCATGTGAAGCTGCCGCGAGTATCGCAACACACAACGTCGGTCTGTCTTGAGCCAACTCCTGAATGGTTATCGACTCTGCGACTATCACGAACGGAAAATGAGGCGACATGCGCATCCTAAAGGTATCGAGAAATTCTTGTCCTTTCTCAAATGACAATAGTCTCCTGGAGAACGGGTTGTGAGATGCTTCAGTATCAATGCTGGCTGGTGTCGTGGACACACCAGGCGAAGTATCCGTAACATTTGTTGAAGTCGCATTGGCTGAGGTCAAGGATGGTGACCTCGATCTTGTAGGACTTGCAGCTTCAAGATTCCTTGACGGCCTGAGTCAAGTTAGTGATTGTAATTCGCAAAGTACAAAATTCTCACCCAGGCCTCAAAGCCTTTCGTCGCCGAGAAGGATTAAAAACACATGTCTTGTTCAGGCGCAAACACCTGTCGCATTTTCCCGACTCCTGTGATTTTTCGCATCGGATCTTGGCATGAAAACACGTCTGGCACGTCTTGAGCAGCGGAACATTTGGGTCTGATCTTGAAGCCATTGTGAACACGGTTTGAACGGTTTGCTTTGATGCTAGGGTTGATGAAATTGAATCATTAAACTTCTCAACGGCGGGGAAAACGTCTCATTTAGATCCACGACTCATGGATCCTAGCTTATCATTTTCATCGCATTGAAGTCACCTCAAAGGCGGATCTGATGATTTTCCTGTATTCACCGTGCCCGTAGGTCAAGAGATTACCAGAGATTGAGTTGTTGTGGTTGAGAAGCGGACTTGAATCTTGAATGTGGCTGTGACACTGAAGCCAGAGATCGGACTCGGGTTTGGTTTCAGGGCAGTCGCAGCGGAATTTTCTGTGTCGGTGTGGCGATGCAGGTTCAGTTCAGCGCTATATCCCGGCTTTGCAGGGTTGCATCGTCATCTCAAGAGAAACGGACTGTGGCTGGGTCTGGTGCTCAAGTCCGTGTCCGTTCCAACACGGCACTTGAAGGAAAGGATTAATGACGGCTCGCACCGACGCACTCGTAATTGGGTTTGCTTCAGGGACGGTTTTAAGAAGGTTATGCCGAACGGATTTGATTCAGGGACGAAGCCAAGCTTGTTTCTCCACATCAGCTAAAGCTTGTGTTTAAAGCAGCCTTGTAGGGCGGAATCAGACTCCAACGTTTCCCCGCCTGACGAAGCTGTTGCGGTCATCCTCGGTGACATTTGATTTGACTGGTGTAAACAGCGTCGCATCCTTCAATCCATTCGACGTTTTTGGTCGGTGCCCTTAGAATCGAGAATCTCAGCCTGATTTTGATGGGGTCCTGAGATGAAAAGTGTCCGGCAAATAGCAATCTCGGCAATTGAAACGGAGTTTGGACAGTCTCAACTCTGGACGAAGCTCCTGTTGGTTTGATCTTCTTTAGGGTCGGTGACCTGAATGTCTGGAAACTGATCCAAGAAAAGGTTGAACGGATCATGTTGAGGTTTACGATGTGAGAGTTAAACTTTCCACAATTTTCGAGTGGTTCCCGACGCAACTTCCCAAATTTGCACCACCTATCGCAGGTACCTTGGCTCACTGGCCGTACCTTCTTTTCGTTCGCTTTCAACTTGCATTTCTTCACATCTTCAAGTAACTCGAGTTTGAGCACTACATCTACACTTCCAGCCTCAAACAATTCTCGCAACAAGTGTCGCACAAATTGAAAGCCCTGTCTACACTGCCCCAATCTCCAGCATCAATCCAAGATACTTGTTTGCGTAAGTAGACAGAGCCCGATCTCCTCAAGCTCACCAATCATCAACCCGGCGTCAGCAATGCTGACGAATTCGACTTGACAGAGTAGACATATTCTTGATCACTCCATCAGTCCAGAACGCAACACCAAGAACAGATGTTTCGGTCAGTGTCTTGATCAGAATCGCACAGACCTGGTGTACAAGATCCGGGAATCAAATGGTGATTGATTCACAGTTTTTGAGTCATCCTTGAGGCAGTTGCTAATGGCCGCTTTGTGATTAAACATTGACACGGCATTGTTAAACAATTCTAAAGGGGACACAAGGACGTTGCAGGCCGTTCGCATCTTATGTTTCTTCCACTTTTCTGTGTCTTTCATGGTGCGGATTAAGGCTCAGTCAAACAAGAGTCACATCATACTGCACCTCGCTGCATGTTGGCTTCGCAATCACCTGCATGACCAAGTTGTGAGCCATCGCCCCAAGACCAGGACGCTATCAGCCAACAGCGTTCATCATTTCAACCCCCCTTGTTGCTTGTGCCTCTCTTGGCACCTTCTGAGCTGCAATATGGCGTACAGCGGTCACACTTCGAACTTGATAGGCAATTGATCCGAGAGCCTGATCCCCTAAGCCCGGCCCGTTGCGCTGTACAGCGAGGATCTACCAATCGCCCTCTGATACTCCGAGCAAGCCCCGCGTTATCTTGAGCCGCAGCCATCGGTAGAGCGAATATCTAGCAACCTGCCCGACATGCCTGGCACAGTCTCCAACCGATCCCGAGGCAGACTCTGTTCAGGCGCAAGAAAAACGCCCAAGGCGACCTTGCGCAATACAATACTGAGAGAACATAGGCTGTCACCAGAATCCAACCGCATTGCACATTTGCCAATCATTTAGTTGCCGCCATGAAGCACAACTCCATTGTGGCATACAAGGTGCGGCTAGAGGATGTACGGAAGCATCTTCGGGCTAAGTTCAATGATCAGACCATTGAGGTCGAGGTATGTAGATCGAGTCACTAGGAGTGGCAGTGCTTTCGTGGACCGAAGCTGATCCGCGACTGCAGCATGTAGGAACCGAGTTTGTGTTCTATCTTCCAGTGACCTTGACTGAAGTGGGTTGTCTTGTTGCATTTGTATATCTTGTGATGTGTCTCCCAGCAGCTGACATCTGGAACAGGCTGAGAAAGACGAAATCTATGATCTAGCGACATGAACCATGCAAATGGCTACAATATATTCCTGATACATCTTTTCACAATACCCAATGTGAACCCCTGCATTTTCTTCTGGTCATTTACGAGTATGAGCAATACTGAGGGTTCTGTTCGGGTTACGTGAGGCAACTTGTATGCGCCTTCGACTCAGCCACTTTGTATGTCAGTACCGTGCCTGGCCTCATATACATTGTCTATCTCTACCATCTTCATTCACACCATCCACAAACATCACTGCCAACTTCCTTTTGAGCACAGTCAATATCGGGCATTCTTCATCAAATTTTGCCGTTACATATGATCTAGGCTGTGCGAATCTTGGATCCCTGTTCTGTGGAATTGGAATTCTGTTCATGGAAATAAAATAGCTTGGCCCCAAGTAATCTACGAAATCTTCAAGCACTAGCTCATTTATCAAATTGCCATACACTACCATGTCCTCCCAAAATAGTATCACTACCATGGAGCTGTCCGAACAGGAACGTTACTTCGACAGAATATGCGATGCTTCTCACAACTACCCTCAAAATGCTTCCAGCAGCAGAAGGAGTACCAGAGCCCGGCAAGCAGTAGCCACTACTTGGAATCGAGAAGCGGCTCGAATCTTCCACCCGAGACCTGAAAATGCTTGTCTTAAGATCTTCGAAACTTGCGATTGCATGACTCCGTGCAACTGTCAATCGCTCTCGGGTGATGTCAAGACCATGGAAGATCTCTTACTTCGCCTGCAGCCGAACAAGAAAGCCCCAAGTATGAGATATGTGTAAGCTCCCTGGTCTTTACTCTGGTACAGGGCTTAACAAATGCAGGTCTCTCCAATCCAGATCTTCCAAAGATCAAGTCAGATGCCCAATTAATATGTTCAAATATCTATGCACATATCAGCAAATCCCGCCTTCGTTTCTAAGCTGCCTCTACTCTTTCCGGCGGTCGCACTCTGCTCAGGAATGGTGTAACCTTCCTCAATTCAATGACGACAATACGTTGCTCTCGTCTGAGGACGATATCCTCACTCTCGATCGAATGGGTCTCTCAGGGCGCGAAATTAGGTATTCTTTTGTCTTGAGATCCGTCGAGAGCTCCACCTCCGTCCCAAACAGATCTTGGGGAATCCGACAACTCGCAGTATATCATTCCTTTGACATCGAAAACGGGCAGTCGCTTTGGATAACCTGTAAGGGGAACTCACTGAACGAGGAGTTGTTCCAAGAAGCTTTGGCTGAGAATAAATGTCTTCGATCAAGCGTTCTTGAATCTGTGCCACAGGCGTTCTCGTCTTCGCTTGAGGTTCTCACTATGCTGATTGACTGGTGCGATGATGATTGGATATTCTACATCAATGAACTCTTTGATGGGATCAAACCACTTGTGGACAAAGCGAGAACGCCCGCCATAAAAGACGAGTCGGCCCTGACCAAAGACGTGAAAATCATAACAGGATTAGCTGAATCCCCCTCGAAAAAGCTCTCGCACATGACGAGTCTAGAATCTGGTACAACCCGCAGTCAAAGCAATGAAAAAGAGGATCCGTGGGGTGATCTTAATGAACGAGTTAAAAGACTCGAGAGACTCGAAGTGTTTTCTTTTGACGAGCTACAGAAACTGCAACAAGGCTTGGAGACGATACAAGAAGCGCTCCTGGTTCTCAAGCTAAACAACCAAGTCATCAGACAGATCCGCGAGCACTACCAGTGCCTTATGACTCAGTATCGGCTTCCCGCTCTGAAAGAGCTCAAGAAGGGTTGCGAGGACTCCTTTCTTCGATATTGTCGGCACTCTCGAAATGTTGAGGCCAATATTGACGCTCATCAGTCGCAGCTCAATGCGCTGCTATTGCTCGTCAAGGAGAGCAAAGAAATGGTAATTCACTTTCATTACTGAGAGATTCAGGACTGACTTCCTTAGTATAACACCATTCTTCAATACAAAACCATTCAAATCAACAAGATCTACGCAGAGAGCGCACACTTGTCGACTCGGAACATGGAGAATATCGCCAGCAAGACCAAGCAAGAGACGAGCTCAATGCATATCATCACTTTTGTGACTCTGATTTTCCTCCCTGGAACGTTCATGGCTGTACGTCACTGTGTCCTTGGACATTTTGCAACAACTAATCTTACTGGCAGTCTTTCTTCCAGAGCGGTATTCTTGAATGGCCTCAAGTGGGCGCAAAGGCGCCATGGAGACTGAACAAGGAGATATTTTCTCTATTTTTTGGCCTTTCTGTTACCATCACGATCATCACCATTGCTATTTGGATGATCATTCTTTTCATGCTGCGCAGGCCGCACAGCGAAAGAGTCAAACACGCATCTTAGAGGAACACAGCACAACCCAGGGTGTCGATTTCATGTCATTTCCTACCATTTTATTCCTATCTTTGCTTTTTATAGACAGTAGATTTCAACACGAGTCATGAGCTCGTGAGCAAGATATACCTCAACAATTATTACACGAAGCAGGATATGCCTGATGATGTCGATTCATGTCCCTGAGTGGGATCATTTGTTAGGCTGCAGCCTGGTTCCCCGCGCCGATGTGCATGTCACACCATCTCCTGTACTCTCACCCTCTTGTGAGGCTCTGCCATCTGGGCTCGAACAAGCCTCCTCATGATAAACTATGTCCACCATGTCCCATCTCAGCCACTTTCAAGGTATAGATCTTTGGATTAGAGATCCAAATCACACGAGAAGGCAGACAAAGAGTGGCTTTGCTTTTCAAGGCATCCCCGACACAGCCTACTTGGCCAGATAGTGGTGGGCATGATACAATGTTGCAGAGGAGAGCCTTGCTGCATATGCACACCCTTCCTAACCAATCTGGAAAGATGATGACCCGAATTGGTATGAATTGGAAAAGGCCTTGCTGGATAAGATCGCACATGCCTTTTATGCGAACCACTTTCCCGCGACCTTAAATAATTTATCGGAAAAGACCCCCACCACTTTTACCTTCCATCACCATCACCAGGTTCCCCTCTTCTGCATATCTAAAGTGTACACAATTGGAACAGAAAGATTGCTGTTTTCGCCTTCGCAACGGACTCTTGTGGTCCTTTTGAATAGCCAACATGTCCAATCCCAGAAAGCGCCCGCGCGACGAGCGCAATGAGGAGTTTATAAGATATGTTCGGCATGAATCGCAACCAGGACTAGACGGAAACGATACCGTCACCAGGTTCATAAGCCCTGCAGTTACGGCCAGATGGTGGAAGAAAAGTGGCCAACGAAGATTACCTCGGGCGATCGATCGCAACATCCACGCTCTTCCTACGACGATTGAGAATGGCTACTTGAACATCTTCTCCATTTTGGTGTATATCGGGAGGACATACCTCATCAACAACTTCACTTCCAATGGCTATCAGGACCAGCATCTACCTTTACTCAATGCGCGATGTTTCGGCGATGATCCTGCACTTGTCGATGACATGAACGAGTTTTGCGAGAACCAATGGATGTTCTGTCCTCTAATATTCTCGAGACACACCCACATGGATAAGCGATTCATCGACCCTCAGCAAATATTACCCATCAAAACAACTTTCACAATAACAACTGATTCAAACCACTCCAAATCAATCATCAGAGTAGTGACCTTGTACCCTGAATGCTTCGATCGCGAATGGAGTCCAACGGTAAGTTACTTCCTCAGCATCTCCCATTCCAACTAACGTGAGCAGGGCACTGTCGTCTTTAAAGAGTACCGCACACGAGAAAGAGAAACGTTGCGAGATGCCTGGATCAAGGAATACAACGCATTCGCTGCGATCGAGTCTTGCGATTACATTGTTAAATATCTTGGTTCTTTTGAGCAGAACAATCGCTGTTTCATGATCCTGGAACATGCCAATGAAGGCAGCCTTCTCGAATTGTTCAAGCGCAACGAAAGGCCAGTCACTGAAGAGGAGCGGCGGTACTTCTTATACGGCTTGATGGGTCTCACCAAAGCCATCGACAAGATACAAAACCTTGGAGGAGGGCCCAGGAATCAACGAACAGGATTGTACGTGAGACTCCCAGTTTCTTGATTGTTACTAATGTTGTAGTGCTCACCGTGATATCAAGCCTGCCAACATCCTAGTATTTCCTGGTCAGGAAGGGCGGTACTCGCATGGCTTCCGAATGAAACTTGCTGATTTCGACACTGCGACACCTAATCGACCAATAGATGAGGATGAATCCAGTTTCCAGGATAATGACGGCAATAGGACATATTGTAACTACTCTCCTCTCACAGTGTTGGATGGCGCTAACAAATTACAACAGGCTCTCCCGAAGCAACCAGACTCTACAGGGACCAGGAGAAGGGTCTTATGCAGGTTCCAGTAGCCTCCGATGTCTGGTCTCTTGGTTGTGTCATCAGCGAAGCAATTGTCTGGGTTGCTGGCGGGACGGCTGCGCTTGATGAAGCTGCTAGCGATCGCAGAAGGGAGATACTGACACATTGGCCACTTCTTGCCGATGGCAGCTTTGGCGAATGTTTCCATAACAGTTCCACAGCGCTTACTTGTGTCGTGAAATCACATTCAGCTGCGCTCGATGCGCTACAAGGTCCCAAATTCCTCTCACGGAATGTCTGCAGTCTCGTCGAGCATTGGATGCTTGTGCCATATCGAGAAAGACAATCCCCCATACTTATCTGGAAAACTTTTGAGAGAAATTACCGGGAAGTCTTTCACCCTGTTCCCCCCTTGGATCATCATAGCACGCCTCTCTTACCTCAGTCCGGCTTCCACAACACCCCGATACTCACTCATTCACCCATAAACATGGCCGAGTCGTTGTTTCAGCCAGACCGATCTCCTTACCAGCGGCCGTCCTCCCGTCCAGGACCTTCGCGCCAGATCGGTTTGTCCTTGGATCACCCCGATATACACCAGCGAAACCCCCTTGGCATCAATACTCGAATGGTTTCGAATAATGGAACCCCAATCGATCGCCACACATCAGCTCAATGGAGCCACAATGGTTTCCAGGCTACATCTGAGCTGGAAGGCAAATCGTCCCCTGTGTCAGCGGTATTTACCAATGAGTTCAATCTTGGAAACACGCTAGGTTCTCCAACACATCCTGGCATCTCATTTCCTGCTCAAGATAATCATTACCATTCGATCCCCGACGCCAACAGCCCTGCCAAGACATCTATCGACATTAACAGACTCACCACACAGAAACAGAATGAAATGGGTATGTATGGGTACCTCACTGTCGACAATGTTGTCAGTCACCGTAAGAAGAATGGTAAAAGGGAATCATTGGAGGGCTACGAAAAGTTTTGCAATCGGATGGGAAATCGGCGGTTTGTCTTTATAATAGACGATTCTGAGACGATGCGTGATAGGGAGCGCGAGGTACTTAAAGTGCTAGAGGTTTTGGTATGGCTCGTCTGGAAGATCGATCAATCTGGTCCAGAAATCCGCTTTACCTCGAAACCAGACAAGAAATTCCCGATAGAACGTCGACCTCGGGTTCTTCTCAAGATGGAGTTGATGAGAAACGCTCTGGACAAGTTCATCAACCCAGTACGGCAATGGCTCAGTGGTAACGACGCTGAAACCCTCTGCAATATGAAGCACTCATTCAATCAGATATTCTCAGATGCCAGCATGGTGGATCCCAAACGTCCAACAAGCGTTATTGTCTTGACAGATGGAATATGGGAGAAAGGTGGCTCTCTTGAAGAGAAAGGTGTCGAAGCCTGCATAACGAAGATTATCAAGCGAATGGAAGATAAGGGCATTGGTGACACCGCTTTTGCCTTTCAGTTTGTGAGCTTTGGTAATGATCCAGTTGGTCTTGGCCGGCTGAAATATCTGGACGATGATGCCCTTTACGGAGGGGATGAGGACCACCGGATGTAAGCTCTTGTCACGATGGAGGAGATCGATGCTGACTTTTACAGTGATATTGTTGATCATAAGAGTTCTGAATCGAATGTCTGGGCAATACTGACGGGGTCGGTGAGCCCAGGTAACGATAAGATCTCGGCGAGTCCGTCAATTGAGAGGTCGTCGTACTCTCAGGGAGAATGAGCGAAGATTTATCTATATGTTATGCGGGTATTCGGGATATTGGAGTCATATGATGAACATTTACAGGGTGGCATTTAGACTTGGCTTATATAAATACCCATATATTGCATCCCACTCTTGGAATTTAGGATCAGTGCTACTGAACTGGTTTCATGTTTAATGCTGTCGAGATGATAGACGAAACAAGCTATGCTTGTACAGTTCTAGCGCCTTCTGCTGTTTCCCTTCCTGGCTTTTAGGCAGTCTGGGATTGGATGGTGTCGTTAGCTCAGTAGCTTCGCTTGGTTGACGGAGTGTTACCCTATGCCTTGGGTGATCAACACTTTGGCGAAGGGACTGCAGGTGTATAATGACTAGAATAATGGTGAAACGCCAAGATAACTCACTGGTATTTGGTCTCAATGTGATAAGGTAGTCTTGGCCAGTAAATAGTATTGTTCTGTTGATACTGACTTACGTCACATGAAACACCAAGAAAATTATAATAACGGATGATTCCGGCGAAAAAACCAGAACCGGAAGTTCATGTTGATGCCAGATATCAGAAGAAGGGCCATTCTAGAGCATACAGAGTATATTATCTTGAGTGAGCGTGCGTCAAAGAGTTCATCCACAAAATGTCGTGGTGAGGTTAGACGAAGTGGTGGTTATGTCTGTCTTAGCTGAACAAGACCTCGATGACTCCCACAAATCCCTACTCTGTCAAATAATATACAAGAAATAAACACCCAGTGACTACCTAGTATGTGAAAGAACATTTTAAAAGGAAGGATCCAGGTGTTTTCCATGAATTTTTGCTTTGAATGCATAAATATTGTCTGAGGGGCGACAAGAAGTACCTTAGTGTTGGCATGAGTTGTCCCTAATACCTTCACCAGTAGTAGTACGGAAAGATCCGATGGATTGTCGGCGAGTTGATATATAGGTGCAATTTCGGATTGTTTTCTGTTTGATGCGAGTTACAGTTAAGCTACCATGGATTTGTGTTTCAAGTGGCTAATCAGCGAGACCTACCTATTCTTTATCATGGAATCAAAGTCGTACACTCCTATTTCTAGCAAAACTTCCCTTATCATGTTGATATTTCATGGCTTGGCTATTGATTTTGAGATATCTCGTTCTCAGTGTTAATTTTAATACTGAATGTTACACAAGAATGAACCTGACCCAAGTTATGCATCAACTCCTAGCTTCACCAAGTGTTTGTTCATGTGGCATTGGCCAAGTTACATAGCCATAAACTGTCATATAAACTGCAGTTCATAGCGTTGAAATAATAAAATATTGTTAATCGAGCTCTATCTATGCATAAGGTATCTACAATAGTCTGATGTTAGCTGATGCAGAATACAGCAGATTTGACAGGGCTCGCTCCATGCGGACAGTGTTCCGAGGCTCTCGCCAAGCCTCATAGAAACCCAATTCATATACAAGAAGTCTAAATTTACTCAAAGCTCACGTAAAAATACAAACAGAACTTGAGCTTACCAAAAGAATTGAAGCAATTGGAAGACCAGCCAAGACGTTTCATCCTCTGGCCATATCCGGGGACGGGCGCTAAACCCCAAAAGACCCAAGCGCCAAAAGCTAAGCTACCTTTCATCACGTCCCCTCCACTCCAACTTTCCAACCCTCCATCATCATCAACGCCAACGTCAAACCCTCTCACATCATGGCCTCATACATCGACACCTCCCTCGCTGAGGCCCAGCCCGCCCCTGAACTCCTCGGCGAAGTCAAGAAGCCCAAGAAGAAAAAGGTCCTCCTCATGGGAAAGTCCGGCTCCGGCAAGTCAAGCATGAGGAGTATTATCTTTAGCAACTACATTGCCCGCGATACTCGAAGACTGTAAGTTTCCCCCATTACCTAGGTCTGAGGGTTAGACTGATTATGTAGGGGCGCAACTATCGATATCGATCTTTCGCACGTCAAGTTCCTCGGAAACCTCACCCTCAACCTCTGGGACTGCGGTGGTCAAGAGGCCTTTATGGAGAACTATCTCTCGCAACAGCGCGTGCACGTCTTTTCCAACGTCGGTGTGCTGATTTACGTCTTCGACATTGAATCCCGCGACGTCGACCGCGATCTCGCAACCTACGTCTCCATCCTCTCCGCTTTACTTCAATACTCCCCCGCCGCAAAGATCTACATCCTCATTCACAAGATGGATCTCGTTGTCCCTACGGCACGTGAGTCCGTTTACGACGAGCGCATTCGGGTTGTGCGACAAAAGACCTTTGAGTATGCGAACTCAGTCGGTATTTCTACGTCGTCGATTGAGCTCACGCCGTTTGCGACGTCGATTTGGGATCAGAGCTTATATAAGGCGTGGGCATCAATTATTCACGACCTCGTGCCTAACCTCTCGGTGATTGAGCGAAATCTCGCAAACCTAGGTCTCGCCATCGAAGCTGAAGAGTTGTTACTGTTCGAGCGCACATCGTTCCTTGCCGTATCATCCTGGACATCATCCGAAGGACAACGAAACCCCACCGAGGATCGCCTAGAGCGCATGTCCAATATAATGAAGCATTTCAAGCAGAGTATTTCGCGCTTCACCGGCACGCCGCGCAATGCCGAGCAGTTTATTCGCATGGAGCACAAGGCCGGCAACCGATTCAGTCTGTTCATTCTCAAGTTCACGACAAACACGTATCTCATGGTTGTTCTCCCACCTGGAGAAGCCCGGTTCAACGCTGCCATGCTCAATTGTCAGATCGCCATTGAGCACTTCAGATTCCTGGATGGCCCCGCAACTCCAGCTCCCAACACTGCCACTGCTGCCGCCTAAACTGACAAGACCACATAGATTGGAGTTATCACGGCGTATGGCTTGTTATTTGGCGTTAGGTGTTGAGATACCAATCAATGTGATATTTTGAGCATCAATTACATACATGCATACACGGCTCATTTGCAATTCATTGCGCGTTTCGCATTTCAGCTATCTGTGATTCTATCCATGACCTCTATAAGTCAATGCTAGCATCTGCATTTGTTGACCAGTCCGTAAATCAACCTCAACGCCGATTTTTCCATTTCTAAGTCCACTTGACAACGGCGGTACCTCCCTTCTTGAATTCAGGCATCTCGCCAAGAACCATGCTGCGGTCGGTATGATCCTTGTTTGGGAATGTTGTGGAAAGAACCCACGATCGAGTTCGAGTGTCTGGCGACGCTCCCTGTACGAAGCCGTAGACATCGTCGATCGTGTGGGTGGTGTTAAACCGAGCAGGTAGACGTGTGCCATCGGGCATCTGAATTCGAATCATGATTGTGGGCTGCGCATCATCGACGGTGGGAGCATTGGATGACGAGGGAGCGGCGGAAGAAGCAGCAGGGGCAGGAGAAGAGCTTGACCCCTCAACACCAGGGACTACAGCTCCAAGTCGCTGACCAGAACCACCGAAAGGTCTGTACTTCTTGGGCTGTGGCTGGTATGGTGTGTCGTGCTGGTGAAGCTTGACATCAATGGGCTGGTCATGCTGCACGTTCATGAGATGAAGGGGTGCGCGACCAGCTCGGATCAAGGCGAGGTCGGCCTGGTTTGCGGGATCGTCAAATCGGCGAAGGTCACCGTCATCGATACTGAAGCCATCCTGCCAGATGTGAAGAACTCGTTCTTGAGGTTCGGCATTCGAAGAGCGAGCTGGACCGAGAGGATCAGGAATGCTGCGGCTCTCGACACCGTCTCCGCCAAGGGTCTGTCCAGTTCCTCGGAAACGACTGGGTTCAGAAGGGCCAGCCTCGTTCTCGGCTTCGGGGCGTTGAGCGTTGCTAATCTGTTAGCTAAATTCACCTTCATATGCTCCCTGACTTACGCTCGGGCCTTGGCGAGAATGTCACTGATGATCTTCTTGGGGCCGCCCTCCTGGTGCGGATCTTGAACAGCCAATCCAGACTTCTCACCACCGGCAAAGAGGTTTCCTCGTCCATCATCGTCATCGCCATCGAAGTCGTCATCATCGTCATCGCCATGATCGTGTTGATGGGATGAACTACCGAGAGATCCTAGAGTAGCAATCCCCCTCTTCCTCTGTTGCGATGCAGCAGGTTTGCGGGTCGGTTGGCTGCTGCGGGCAGCCTCTGGAGCTGGTCGACCGTCGAGGGTTCGGGGGCCGGTGTAATTGTCAGGAGCTGCAGCGGCAGGGGGAGCTGTGGATGTGTCGCGGTTGTCATCTTCGGCATCACGGAACCAAGCATTGCTGGCCTCGGCGAGATCCCAGTTGTGAGCTTCAAGATACTGTCTAGCCTTGAGCACGTTAGCTGGAGTATTCAGTGCGAGCCAGAGAGATGCGAACCTCTTCAGGGCTTGCGCCGCTCAGGCCTGCAAACTCCACGATCTGGGCTTCGTGGTCTGCCATGTTGACGATTGAAGGCGGGGTAGTAGAAAGGTATGTTGATCAAGTTTTCAGAAGTCGTAGATTTATGAGGAGCGTTGGCAGATTTGGAGGTGATTGAGCTAAGATAAAAAGACACGTCAATCGTGAAGTGTGTTTGTTGATGAATGAAGGTTCGAGCAACAGGCAGGCAGGCAGCTTGCTCGTCACCTCTAAGCAGAGGAACCTAAGCTCTGGGTCTGGGTTGGTGGCGGTGGGCTCCTTCACCCCACCTTCCTCGACTGCCATGGGCCATGACACAAGGTGGGACCCACTCACCACTTCAAGTCCCCGGTCTGCAGCCTTACGTAAGGATCTGGGGGAATCAAGCGCGACGGTCGAGAAGCCGAGATCGTCAACAACCTCTTCAGAAGCTAGCTCAAGCCGACAACGACCAACAATCGAGCTTCAAATCATTTCCTCCTATAGTGTTATTCGAACAAGCGCTCAAATCCCGAAGCCTGCCATGTCCGACGAACACAACCACCTCGCCGAGTCAGGCGTGACATTGCACTCCGACAGCGAACTATACTCTGCAGGCGATGATCTCTCTTCACCCCCCTCTTCAAACTCGCCCGTTATCCTCTACAAGCCCCCTACAGTGTGGTCTTTGATACGGGGAGCTGCTATCAACCTCCTACTACCCTTTGTCAACGGCATGATGCTTGGATTTGGAGAGCTCTTCGCTCACGAAGCTGCTTTTAGGCTGGGATGGGGAGGCACAAAGGTATGCCATGTTGCGCAGTTATGCCCAAAGCTATCAACCCCTGCTAACAAATCCAGGTCTTTCCCCTCTCACGAAGAAGAGTTCACCCTATCGGGCCTGGTATCGAGCTTCGAGAAAAGCCATATGCTCCTCGCCCTTCGCTGGACGATTTTGCAAGCCTGGAGTAAACTGTCGGAACCCTTTCACCTTACGGAATCTTACTCATCACACCCAAGACACACTCATCGCTATGAAATATCTACGAAAGAGCAAGGACGGATGAATGCATATCATGTTAAATAATTTGAGATTATATATTAGACAGGAACATGGATTGTGGCGTTTCGTTGCACCGGTGGTTCAAAATGTAAAAAATCACTCGTTCGAACGCAAGCGACGTCAATTACAACCACTCGACTCAATCTCTCAACTCTAATCACTCCCAATCGACTCGTCACAGGCCGAGGCCTAATGACAAGGTGATTCGGAGATCATCGGCGGCGGACTATCGCGAACCCGACATTTACCCGCCGGTCCCGGAAAACCAAACCTCCAAAAAATTCCCAGCAACATCGCGCAACTTATTGTCCGACCCATCCCACTTCATCACCGCCGCAATGCTTCCCAGCCGAGGAATTGTGCGCTCTTTGCCTTCGGGCGCTTTTCAGAGGCCATGTGGTTCTTCTGTGCGTTTGTCTCCGACTAATTAAAAGATCACACTAACAATTATAGATATCGAGGACCCTAGGTAGAAAATTCGATGCTCGACAGTTCGGTACAGCGATGAAGAGCGCTCGCACACCTCTTACGGCTGGGACAAGAGTTGGTGTCAGGAACATTGCTGCGCCTATTGTTTTGGGGGGCATTTCTTCGTCAAGGCAACTCTCGCTTTGGGGTTACAACATCTATGGAAAGAAGAAGACAGAAGAGCCCGCTGTTGAAGCCGTCACAACGCCAGAAGCTCCCACTCCTCCTGAGACCATCGATCCTACACCCATTAACGAAGCTCCCACTCCTGCCGCCGATAAGCTCGCAGATGTGACACAGTCTGCTGAACCTTCTTCCGTTCTGCCCTCCGAATTCGACCTCGAAAGCATTGCCGACCTCGCCAACCCCAGCATTCTTACCATGCCCGAGAACATTGGTTTCTTGAAGGAGATTGGCCTTGATTACGGCTGGGGTCCTACGTCCGTTATGCAATGGGTCCTCGAGCACGTTCATGTGTATACCGGTCTCGGATGGGGTGGCTCAATTGTCGCAACCGCCCTCTTTTTACGTGTCATCATGATCTACCCTCAACTTCGTAGTGTCAAGTTCAGTGCTGCTACGGCCAAGATGAAGGCGGATCCTCGTTCTCAGGAAAGTCTGGAGCTATTGAAGAAGGGTTATCAGACAGGTGATCGGGAGATGATTCAAAAGGGACAGTTTATCGGCAACATGGTCCGAAAGGAATATGGCACCGAGATTAAGAACATGTTCTGGGCTTTTGTCCAGGTTCCTTTCAGTTTCGGTCTCTTCCGTGTCATTAACGGAATGATTCACATCCCAGTTCCTTCTATGGAGGACGCTGGCTGGGCCTGGTTTGCCGACCTTACGGCTGCCGATCCTTTTTACGCCCTCCCTATTGCTGGTACCGTTCTCCTTGTCGGCACCTTGAAGGTAAGATTTCCGACCTCTGTATGAGAGTATATCTAACATCAATCAGCTCAACTCTAAATACACACCCCCTGAGCAAAAGGCCATGATGCAGAACATGGTCTACGTCATGAGTGCAGTTACTCTAATCGCTACAAGCTTCCTCGGCGCTGGCGTTAACCTCATGATGGTCTCCACTGGAGCTGCCACATTCGTCACAGCCGCCATCCTCAACAACGAGTCCGTCCGTCGCGCCCTCGATCTTCCCATCCCCAAGATCGAGGAGCCCGTCTACAAGCCTCCCCGCGTCACCCAGGCCAAGGGTTTCGAGGGCATTCGTGAGCGTCTCACTGACAACCTCGACAATATGAAGAAGAGCGTCTCCGATTCCGTCGGCAACATGACGAATCAGTACAGCGGCACCGCTGAGGAGCGAGCTGAGAAGGCGAGAAAGGAGCAGATTCAGAAGCTCGAGAACATGCGCCGAAAGTTGGAGCGTGATGAGTTTGAGAAGAAGTACAAGCGATGAGCAACTGTATCACAAATAACTGTAAAATAAGGATAAATTTTGTACACTGTTTCAACTGGATCAGGCATTGTATAATAGGCATTGGCAGGGAGATACCGCGGGGGCTTTTGCATGACTGGATATAAAAGTGTCTGCATGTATCTATCGACGTAATAGAAACGACCATTCCAATTAATTCTTCAACTCAATGAATCAAGCGGTAAACGCCTTTAACGACGTGACTTGTGTCTCAATTATAAAAACTAGGCAAACCCCCTGCCAAGGATTTCTTTTCCGCCCTGCAGCTCCCTTTTGCCCATTCCATCCATTTCAATTCATCTTGCTGTTGTGATTGTGATAAAATAAAACCCAGCACCCTTTTTGCTGCATACGGCAAAAAGAATAATAAAAAAACACATCTTCTGGTTTTAATTTGAATAAATGCTTTGAATGCGAGTTCAAAAAAAAAGAAACTTTAAGCTTCACGCTCTATATCCTCCCCTCCCGTAATGTTTCATTTCAGTTAATACATCCAAGAAGGGCATATGTTGATTAAAAACAGGGCCTTTGTTTAGAATACGGTGCCGTCGCTCTCGATAAGGATCGGGGGCTCCTTGGTATTAGGTCTGTTGATCTCGGCAATCTCACGGCCGCCCTGGAATGAGTTAGTGCTGTTTCGTGGGTTTGGGGGATCTTGTCTGGTGGAATAAACTTACCCTCCAGCTACCAGCCTCTAGCAACTGTGCCAAAGTCAATTCGTTTCCACCCAGCTCTGGCTTCAGTGCCTTGTTGACCTCGACGCACAGCATATCGAGGAACCCGACTGTGACACCTCTCCACTCAACGATGACATCGTCGCTGGGCTCAAACATGGGTGCCACCTCGACACCCTTGGCGCCTGTCCGTTGCACCCACTCGTTGTAGTTCTGAAGACCCCTCTCCAAATCATCCTTCCTCAAGTTCAAGACACCCATATCGACGAAGAGACCACCATTTCGGTACTCGGGCAGACCAGTGAGCAGTTCTGTTCCGGCAAAGTGCATCTTGAGAAGTTGTTGCATCGGTTGCATGAGCGAGTAGGTGAGCCATTGGGTGAGCTTGTGGAAAGGAAGAATAGACTCCCAAGCAGCGGCGTTTGAGCTGTTGGGGAAAGCGGAAACCTTGGGAGATGTCCCAGGTTGAGGCATAGCCTGGCAGGGCCAAGCGTCGCCGAGAGAGACACCGTTGATCGCGGTTCGGTTTGCGGGCCAGATGGGAGCGAGACCGGTCATTAGGACGTTCCACAGGACGGGCAGGGGAACGATAAGCATGGACGAAGCTTGTGTTGAGGGGTGGCCGAGGAGATGGTCTAAAAAAGATTAGCTTTGTCGCGGGAGAGACCGTTAAAGTTACATACCGATTAAGCATCCAGGGCGACCCTCAAAGCCCCAGAAATCGTCCTTAGCGGCTAAAGCTTCTCCCAGGCGGATCAGAAGATCCGTGCGACCCTGAATACCAGCCATTTCATTGCCAGGTTTTGATTGAAGACCAGCAGCGAGCTTCTCGACAGTGATATTCTTGAGTCCATCCTTGTCAACCTGGAATTTGTTGTTGGGGTTTCCAGAAAACAATCCCTGCCGATATTAGCATCTTGGAATGCGACAGAAAAGCTGTACTCACACTCTTGAACATCTCCAAGCTGGCAACTGCAATACCCTCTGACCTTCTGTACACGCGACCATTCTCATTGCTCTTATATTGCCAGGAAGTGCCAGCGCCCGCATCTAGAAGCACGCTGACTAGGAAAAGGTCGATCAATCGTCGGCATCGCTCTGTGTTATCCACATTGGTGGGCCAGGTGGACAGAAGCTGGGCAATGCGATCTCGACCTCCGACAGCAAAGTGCTGGTATCTGCCATGGCCGGGAATGCTGAGGAAGGGGGCATCATAGTCTCGCTGCAAGCTGTTAGCTAGAAATTTCGCGATTTTCGTTGTTACTCACCTTGATAATTCCTGTAACAAAAGTAACCACATCGGGAAACTTGCCCATATCCACATCGAAATGCTTCAACTCATTGCGCAGCGCCTTGTCAGTGACAATCTTGCTTCGCTCTCTCACAGCACCAAGACTTCGCAAGTAACCAGCAGGGTCGAGCTGAGGGTCCGGAGGTCGAGGGAGATCGATCTTTGGGAGTTTGACTGGAGACATTGGGCCACCGGGGGATGTACTGGTAGCTGAAGTTCGATTGAGGGGGTTGCGGTTGGCGCCAGGAGCAGGGGATCTCAAGCTCGAAGAATGCGAGTTTACGCTCACATTGGATTGGGAGGTGTTGATGGCCTGGTCGCCCTTTGGCGTCTTGTCTTTACGAGAAAACAGGCCCATCTTGACGGGCTTGTCGGAAATAACGGTTACACAGTTGTTGTACAGAATCGAGGAAATTCGGGTTTGTTGTATGTAGAAACTGATTCTGGGCTGATAGAGAGACCAGACGAGAAAGCTGAGGCTTCGGGGAGGTGGGGCCTCTTAGAGCGATTGACTGAACTGGACTGGACTGGAGGGGAAGGGTCCGTGAGTTGGAGTGGGAGTGGGCGCGCAGTCAGTCAAGTCAGAGGCGGACGGAAGAGGGTTGAGAGAGGGACGAGCGTCTGCGGTGCGTCTGCGTCTTGGTCGTAGGTGCGTCGAGGATCGGAACGAAGCGAGAAATGATTCGATGGCTACAGCGCGGGATGCGCGGGCGTTGACCTCGTGTCTTTGAGGCAAGGGAGCAAGCAATTGAGATCTGACAGGACCTGAATCAGCGTCTAACAAGTCTCTTTTCTGCTGCAGAAGCAAGAAAAGAAAGAAAAAAGCTATAAACGACAAAAACAGAAACGGTAGACAAGAGGGAAGGGGATGGGGGTAGGAAGACGGGGCACGGCGCTTTTGAGGAACCCAAAGACCCAAGAGCCAGACAGAAACAGAGCCAAAGCCAGAGCCAGCTAGAACTAACAAGCCCAAAAGGTCGAGTGAAGTGAACTGACTGACTGACCAGGGGAGGCCCAGGCATCTCGGAACAGATGAGCAGAGGCAGTCAAAGTGTATCCACACCGGTACAAGGACCCTACCAGTGTCGAGCGAGTGGGAGAAAAAGAGGCGTCAGGGGTGGGAGACCCTCGACTCCTCTGCGGGGATTCGGGGGCTTGAAGGCTTGGAGCTAGACCCAACAGCGGCCCAAGCAATGGGCGAGTTGGAGGCGACCGAGCGTCGTTCGGGGCCCCTGAGTCCGTCGGCGATCGCGCAGGGTACAAGGGATCCGCAGGGATGGTTTAGAAGGATGCTCTGCCTACCTTAGCACTGCACCACAGTTAGTGGTCTCGCTGGCGGTTTTGAGGCTTTGCACTGGTGAAATCCGACGGTTGCTGAGCTTACTTAGGTCAACGGGTCTCACGAGTCAAAGGGTTTCTGGTGTATCTGCGATTTCTCGGCGTGGAATTGAACTTTGCGGATTGGTCGCCGAGCCGCAACTTTTTGGACCAGGTCGTGGTTGATGATCTTGCTAGGTTCAAAACTGGGGAACAGTTATGAAGCGGCTCCGTTCATGTCGATTACCTTGTGAATGGCGAAAATGCTCTTGGCGACACGGTCAAGCATTTTATGATGCAATGGCGTATCTTGTACGGAGTAGAACGAGGCTGATTCGGGTTTGGCTTTAAAGGGATGGAGGTGAAGAAGAGGATCGTGTTCCGTAAAGAAGAACCCTGGCTGCAGCTGCAGAATGGATGGGATGTGTGATGCTAGGTGACAGCCTTGCTAGAATTGCCAAACTCAGCTAGGTAGGCAGACTAACTAAGCTATTGGAGACGGCTCGTCTTGATTGACGGCGAGCCACAAGACGGAAATGAGATGGACGCAACGAGTCATGAAAAGATTCATGACAGCCTGCTAAGCGCCTGGTACATTTGCATAACGTCGATGTTAGTGGGTGACGGACTGCCCAAGGTCAAGCACTAACAAGGCGGACTTGAAGACAGAAAATTGTTGAGGCCGAGCACAATTAATCGACATTCGACAATCAATTATCAATCACTCACTGTAGGAATTGAAATCTCGAAATAACCGCCCGGGAAGAGGATCGGCACGAAGCGAGACAAGAAATAGTGAACGATCAAGTCGAATTGTATGTGAAGTGAGACATTCTGGAATGACAATCGCGCGTACGGGCTCAGACGAGATCAACTCCACAATGAACCGATAGAAGCAGCTAAAAAAGAAAAGAAACAAAAAAAGAAAAGGTTCTCAACTGGCGGCAGGCAACCAATTCGGTAACGGGCATCGTATCCCCAGGCTAAAGCGTGCCTTTGTATTGGCGGTTTACGATAAACAACACCAATCGGTCGGGACGTCAAGCGAAAAGAGGAAAGTGGCTTTTTTTGCTTCGAGAAAAAAGAAATGACTGACTTGACAAGCGGCAGATTCTGTCGAATTAAAAGAGCATGCCAAGAAGAAAAAAAGAAAATGTTAGAGAAGAGAAGAGAAAAGGCAGAGAAAAAGCAAACCAGTCAATTAGTGGTGTTTCGATGTTGAGAATCGAAAGATGTCGAGAAAGGAACTACGTTACCCATTAGACATGACTTTCTGTTACTACCGTAGGATGAGACATGAGGCAAACGAGATATCAATTTGTGTTTGCTTCATCAATCGATTCCATTATTACTCTGTACAGAGTACAAGCCTCATTCAACTCTGTACGGATGTTCATCTTCTTTCGGTCCCCCACTTCAATCTTACAGCACATGGCAAGGGACGGAACCGCACGTGGCATCAAAGACAGCCACGCCCCGGAGAACTATTGAACCTTTGAACAACATATGCAATGTGATTGTGATATAAAGATCCTCTGATGCAGAACAAGTCAACTTCTGAGTTCAATGGCGATAGTATAATGACTCGATCAGTTGAGCAATTTATGTCCCTTTCACAACATCCTATTTGGGCATGCTAATGTTGCTAGATTTCCGAGTCAGCCTCAATCCCACCCACCCAAAGTCACTTCTGTACTGTCAAGCCCTGCGATTTCTATGCAAGTCGCCCAGGCACAATCACACTGTCACATTTGAACCCTTGTTCTTCCCCGGTGCATGATCCCTGTAGAAATTCAGGTACATTTTCAACACATCTCTAGACTCTCCCCTCAAGCATGTATCTCTCCCTTCGTCCTATCTCACTATCCTCTATGTAAGTATTTACACACACTGCGCTGACTCGAGTACCAGCGACACCTTCTCAATGATCCACTAGCTCTTGTCGATCCCGTCTTCGAGATGCAAGCCAGGATCTTTGTGCAGATTGTCCGGTTCGCTGATCTACCAGAGCATTGACCACGCACCACGGCCCAGTGACAACCGCAGCAAGGCAGGGCATTCATTATTCGGTTTCCCAATAGCTTGCGGTCGGCCTGCCCTCTTCGGTCCCAAAAGGAACACCGGGGCTAAGGTAGTCTTGCGCTTGACAAGGGAGAGACAATTTACACTGGTAAATCACCCGGGACTAGTGAGCACAAGTCAGGGGTAACCTACTGCACCTCGATCACAGGTGACAAAATAGGCCTTATGAGAAATGTCTTACTCCGACGATGACTCACCAAAGATTGGGATGACCTGCACAAGTATTTTTGTCACCTCTGATCAAGGTTCCAAGGTTTCTGACCTCCCCTGGATTGGAATTGCATGCTCATAACGGCTTCTTCTTTCCATCAAGCTTCTGCTGACTCTCCCCCATAAGTTGCACTCCTGTGCTATTGGTCGCCCGATGATAATAGCGTGGGCTATTAAGAGTCTGTGCGAGCATGTCTTTTAATGTTGTGCATCGTCAATCCACGCCTCACCCGCACGCACGAGCATGATGGTTTATTAGTGACGTTACTTTCCACAGCACAACTTTATTTAAACAATATCAGAGTTAAAGCATGAATAATGAACAGAAATGCTATCTCACAACTTCCTCGCTCGTGACAAGTTCTCCCCAATGTCTCGCATCATCGTCGATCTAATCGATGAGTATCCACTGCTTCGACCCGACAAGCAAAAGAACCTTTCCTCACAGCAATAACAAGACAAAAAACAGAAGCTTGGTACCAAGAATGGCTCCGACCCTTGATATCATCGGGCCGGATCGTCTTCCCCCGGCGGACCCAAGCCAAATTTGGTGCTTCACCGGGGGGTTATTCCGACTGCTCTTATGGATCCCAGTCGGTTCTGTTCCTGGCTAAACGAAGCGGAACCAGTCAACCGCAGCCCAGAGAAGCCAAGGTTGCAGCGAGATTAGGGGGGATGGAATTTTGGAAATGGAAGCTCGGGAGAAGGGCTCACGAATGTGATGGCTCATGTGGAAAAGTGCCGCCTTGAGCATTCCAGTCGACGGGCAATATTAGCGACCCGAGAAACTCTCCAACGTCCAAGTTAACTTATTCAGGAGATCTTTAAGCGATTACACGCTAACTAATGAATTGGGTCTTGGTAATGCACTCAATCTTGCATATCCATTCCGCACCATTTTTACGATTGTCTCAATTCGGACGAAAGGGTGCCACGAACTTGGCCGATATCTACAGTACAATGGCCGATGTTAACGGTACATCCTCAATATCTCAGTAGCATTTTGCGTTGTTTTTCATCACTGCTCATTTACCAGCTTTCACAAATCCCATGTCTCCCCAATAAAAACAAACCCCCCCTGCCACCGGGAATCTTCCCCGAACGCTCCCTCGGTTCCGTCATTTCATTTCCAGTTTCTCGTTAACAACGCCCTTTTTCCACATGGCAACCTTTCCTCGCTGGTAAACTCTCATTCAGCCTTTACTGGATATTGACCATGTGCGTGGCGTCGGGCTTTCTGTATTAGGTTCAGCTAGGCTTGTCCTAGATACAAATCCGTGTCTGTGCCGTGCCCCGGACTCTGGACGGTTTTTGTCTTGCATGACTCTTGCGCTTTGATCTCCAGTTCACGCTGTGGTGACCTGATTCTTATCCTTATTGCACTGCCAGGACCATCTTTGTACCCGGGTTGAGAACATGTGAAGGCTGGCTGGCTGAGACAAGAACTCATGGAGATGATAGAGAAAACAATGAGAGATACCAAAAAGAATACACCTTTTTTCAGGGTTCACGGGGCAGCAGTAAATTCCCCTGTCATTACCACGTTTTACCACACTCTGGGGACTTTGACGCCGCAGAAGTGCATAAATCCCATCAACCCATTCCATGCATCTCCCAAAAAGAACCCATATCCGAATATCATCCAACACACGCCCATCTCCCACTTCACATCCCTAGACCCAACGACTTTTTCTTCGAGAACAACTCACCAGGGGCAATCCCGGACCGTTTCAGCCATGGCCAGAAACAGACCTTCCCTCCGAAGATCCCCTTCGCTTCGTTGACCAGAGAGCCGGTAACCTAGGCTGTTCTCGTCATTTAAACTTTCTCGCTTGGGTTTCAGAATACGGGTTTTGTCCTGACTAACGGCGGAGGTTTTTTGGAGTGTGTGGATTTGCGACAGGAGAGCAGCAGAAAACGGTAGCTGACTCGGTTGGGGGATGACGATTGATTGCCTGAAACGCACTTGGAATGACATGCTGGCGATGAGATAGATCGAAGCTTGTCTGTTTCCGGGTGAGGTTGGGCTGAAACTGAGGTCCTTTTTGAGTGGTGACAGTTCCGATGAGATTTAGTCTGGATGAACATGAATCGAGGATGATCGTTACGTCAACGATATAATAGGAGACATCGCAAGTTTCCAGAGTTGTTCAGTGCTTGCGCCTCGAGGACCAAATTGGCTAAAGAATGCGAGCCTAAGGGACTCAACGCCTGGTGCCTGAACAGCATGAATGCTAAGCTTTGTGTTGTCAGCAGCCACAAGCGGTTGAGCAGCTTAGCTCCTCGGAGGTACTCATCAAGGGACACTCAACTGAAGATGGATTCGAGCGGCGTTGATATCTGAAACCACCTGCCTTTGAGTTTATGCACTGATAAGTGCCCATGGTCTTTCAGCCTTATTCATGCCTTATACTAGTTCAGCTGAGATAGCATGTCTCAATATGCACAAGGCATAAACGTCCAGTTGTGGCAATGATATTAAGTTTACATTCACAAGTGATGAGTGTAACGTTTGCTTCGTCGGCAATGGGTTGCGGATAGAATGATATGTGACTTTAGTGAACTGCCGAGTTGTTGCAACGAGCCGTGTTTGACGTTGCGTTTAAGCTCATGGATCATCAAACGTTCTGCCGCGCGTATAAGTCATGTTACCTGACGATGTGTCCATTGGACAGGGGTGGGATTGGGAGAAGGGCACTTTTGGGAATAAGTGTAATCTGCGGATATCACCTTCAACTTCAGGCTCGACGGGGAATGTCTCATTGTTACTTTACATGAACCTAGAAATAGAAACCGAGGACGTCTTTGTTGACATGAATCTGGACCTGGTTCACATGGTGCTGGAGTGCTTAGTGGGCATGATATTCGTTATCCTGCCTAAGCCAATTGAGACCAACAGGGAGGACTGTTTAGCACGCAACAATAATATTGAGCTTATAGGAGTTAGCAAATGATTCAGAGATGAAAGAGAGGCCTTGACAGTAATCCAAGACATAGATCCGTGGTTGGTTCCCTTAATTTTCTCGTGTCCTTTAGCCTGTTGGTGTGGCTTGCTACGACGACGTGTCTCGGGTAGGCTCTGAATAACCTCATCGCCTCAGACCTTCTTGATAAATAATTAGTCGTGCTACAATTTCTGTTTCAAGAGCCAACGTAATTAGCAAACTGTTTATGTGTGTTTTTACAGCTCACTGAGTAGGCTGTGTCCGCTAGGCTTCTGAGTGTGGTGTATCATGTATGAGACAGAATGCTGCAGGTCTAATTGGTTGCAAACCATACCAATACGCAGCTTTCAGTTGATGTTAGTCACGTTCTATTTTTGAGCCATTCACCCAAGGAATTCGCAGTAAACTCTGGACTATACAGAGACCGTATGGAAATAAGCTTCGCGGGACGTCGTATTGTGAAGCTTTCTTCACTCAATCAGTAAATAGATACATTCTATCGAACACAATGAAGGAGTTGGCGTCCATCATCAAGTGAATGCCATCACTCACCATCTTCTGCTTCCAGCCTCATTGTCTTACCTAGGTGGCGCTTTCCAAAACCAAGGCACATCAGCACAGCCTCATCAGGCTGTCAATTCGATCAGTGTCATCCAACTTCACATCTGTTTCTTCATCACATCCCAATCATTTTGGGCTCGAACTGCACGCGTCGTTTACGAAATAGCTACATCGCGTTCATCGCTATCTGCGTGCAATCTCCGCGATGTCGGGTCTTGAGATTCTTGGAGCGATTGCGAGCTCTATCGCTCTGGTGCAAGCCGTTCAAGGAACACTCAAAGCTATCGACTTTCTGCGCCAAAACTCCGATATGAAGGGGGAATGTAACAAACTAAGAAAAGAAGTAGGTTACACGAATTGATTTTTGGAACACATTGTGCTAAAGATGGTAGATACTCATGATCGACTGCTTCATCATGCAGGCCAGAGAACAAACAGACCCGATGATGCCAGCACAACGACTCACTGGACCTACGGAACACCCACTAGTCTCCTTGACAATACAAGAGCTCGAAGAGATATTGGAAGACCTTAATGAGATTGTGGAGAAGTACTCGCGCTGTCGCAAAGCCCACTACCCGAAGAGGTACACGGACAAGGTCAAGTGGTTATCAGATGCAGGCAAAATCGAAGAGCTTCGAGAAAGAGCTCAGGCTACAAAGTCCAATCTACACATGGCCATCACATTTAGGGTTTCTTCTATGGTGGATAGGGGAAATGTGCGACAAGAAGTGTGAGTTCCCAGGGTGTTATCTGTTATCTAAACTGACACATTGACAGTCTCTTTCACCGTGTTACACAGCAGTTGACTTACTATACGCAAGAGACTCATAAAATCTCTCAAACATTACCCAAGCTACTCCAAGGACCCCAACTCACGCCAGAAAGTTCAGCCATAGGCCTAAAACCCGGGGCGCAAAACACAACAATACACGAGCCTGTTCCATCAGCAAGAGAGGAGAACAGATTTACTGAGAGCTCGGAAGCTTCCTTGACAAATGATACCGATCATGCCGTTACTGTGATCAAAGAGGAGAGCTTTGTTAGTGTGACATCCATCCAACCCCTCGGCACTCGTTCATGTGGCTCGAAATGCCAATGTCAATGTCACCGAGAACGACGAAACCGCACTGGCGCATGGGCAGTCTCCCTCTTCTCTTCGTGGCTCACTCATTATGATAAAACCGATGGCAATTCAAAAAGCAGATGTAGATGCAGGCCCAGAGTTCGAATTTCGACTTCCAAGCTGGCTATGGGCAGGAGTCTTATCATTTCAGGCATCCCGAGGACCCAATATTGGCTTCTCCTTGCGCCTATCAAGGATTCTTGAATCAGTCGATGACTTGTGGGTTACAATGGCGAACCCAACCTTGCTAGAGACCCGTATTAGACAAGGGTTTGTATATTTTCCAGATGATACAGCTGGAAATGAGTGGCCCTTGTTATCGGTGAGTAAGGCAAGTGTACAATAGCGTGGCAAGGTTGTTGATGAGATTTCTAGATGGCATTGTATAATCAAAGTCCAGACTGCGTAGAAATTCTTCTCAATCTTTGGAGAAATATATTGCCAAGTCAGAGATTACCCAGGTTCGTGCCTAGAAAAACAAGTATGCAATGGTACCACTGATGCTAGTTAGGAACATCGGATATGAACTTAAATCATATCATACCAAAGGTGACAAACCTGAAATGGACATTGCAATAGACAAAATCTTGCCTTTTGTGCAGGACTGGGACGATGTGAGCACAACTAAAGTTCACATAGCTGCAGCACGGGGAGGGGGAGTATTGGACGCATTGTGGGAGCAACCTTGGGCGATTGACGAGCTCGACGAAGTTGGAGAGGCCCCAATCCACGTGGCAGTTGGCAATAACAACTTTGAAGGACTCGAACAACTACTCGCGGCCAAGGCTGACGTCAACCGGCAAACTCCTGCGGGCTATACCCCCCTCATGACAGCAGCCTCCTACGAGAACGACGCAATGTTGCAGAAACTTTTGGGGCATAGCGAGTGCAAGCAGCGCATTAGTCAAGGCAATGTCCAAGGTATAACTGCGTTACATTTTGCTGTTCAATCAGGGTATGCAGCCTGTGTCAGACTGCTACTGGAGGCTGGTGCGCCTGCATCAAAGACAGACGAATATGGCAGAACTCCAATGACCTACCTTGGATGGGGGAATCAAGAACATCAGCAAGAAATCTATGACACGGTAAAACTTCTACAAGGTTATGGGGCAAATATCGAATCGAAAGATAACCTTGGTTTAACGCCAGCATTGTGGGCATGTCAAAAAGGCAATGTCTCGATCTTAAAGGCTCTTGTTCGAGCAGGTGCATCCCTCGGCGCCATCGATTCGTATCGTCAGGGCATTTTACATGCAGTAGCTTTTTCTCACAACTTTGATGTTGTTCATTACCTTGCAGAACAAGATCTTGAGGAAATCGACCCACAGCTTCGAGACCTCGTCGACCACAGCACTCCTCTGGGCAGCTCAAAATGGATTTTTAATAAATACAACTTAACTTCCAAACCTCTTCCGACTCAAGAGCAACAACAGAACTTCGTCAAGTTCTATTTCAAGTTGCTGATACGCGACTTGGAGCGTCACATGTCGACTCTTCGGACTCTTCAAGAAGCAATACAAGATAGGGACTCAGAGGCCACAACAGAGCTTCTCGATATACTGATCGAGAGGAATGAGGCCGGGTTTCGGCAAAAACTTGTTAGCTGGTATAGAGGACTGCAGTTCTATGTTGCAGATGGTAAGTGGGACTATCTGATGGAGGCAATCTGTGAGGAATATGATGAGACCTCCGAGAAAGTCGAAAGGGCAGCGATTGCACGAGGGAAGACATTAACGGATCCTGAGATGGAGGAATTTTTCTAAGACCAACATGGAAACAATAGGATATCTCATCATCGGTACGCAAAGCAACAGATTGTGTATTCCTTCCAAAGTCAGCTATCTCCAAATCATCTCTTCTCCGTGAGTTCCTCTGTCCTTGTCTGTTCATCATCTCCCTGACCATAGAGAACATGATCAGACAGGTCCTCGATCTTCAAGAAACATTTTCGGCCCTTGAGGACCCAGAACCCAAGTCCAATGACCAACATAACTCCAAATACTACAATAGCAAAGTTCATATCTCCAACGGCTGGGTTTGGTGAACCAGGGAAGAAGAAGAAAACAGTCGTGATGACGGTGTAGATGATGGAAATAATGTTCAGCGCTGGTCCAAATCTTCCGAGACCAAACTCTCCTCCCGCAGGTAACTTATCTCGACCAACGGCCATCAAGACAGCGATAGGGATGGCGTATGAGATCGTCAGGGCAATGGTACTGACACTCAAGATTGCCGAGAGGGTGGTGCTTGAGAAGAAGTACAAGAATCCAAGGATGTTGATGAAAGCTCCTTGGAGGATCAGAGAGCGTGCAGGGACTTGCCAATAGGGGTCAACGTAGGCGAAGTAATCGCCGTATGGAAGACCCCGATCACGAGCAAAACTCCAGGTCAGTCTCGAGGCCGAAGTCAAAATTGACACACCCTGACCAAATCCATTGAAGGTGAAGAGAGCGATCAACACTGCACCACCTTTGAGACCAACGACATTCTGAACAACCTCAATGAAAGGGAATCCAGAGGGCGCATCCAAAGTTGTAGCAAGGTCTTGGATGCAGAACAGGCAAGCAACCAAGAAGATGAAGCCTGAAATGGCACCCATAACGATAGCCAGAACCATTATTCTCGGTGCATTCCGTCGAGGCGCGGGGATTTCCTCAACCATATGAAGAACAGAATCGTATGCAGTTAAAGCATAAGCGGACTGAACGAGTCCAAGGAACCAAACGACACCATCAGCCCAGCCTGTTTCATTGATCCAAGTTCCAAAGACGAATTTCGGTGATTGATACTCGAGGCTTGAGTTCGTTCCAACAAGGATCGGAAGGGCGAGACAGAAGGCGATGAAGAGGCCGACGAAGCCGACGGCGACAAAGTTGTTGAACCAGGGGAGGAATCTTTCCGAGCGGCAGCCGACGTAGTTTACAAACGTAAACAAGATGTTGATCCCAGTGTAGACTAGAAACATAACCCATCCGTTATTCATACCCGTCCACTCGGGATCAAACATGAGTTTCATCGACAGCACAAACTCGGCCATGAATGCGATCTGCGACGCAGAAAGACACCACCATCCAACAACACTGATAAACGCCGTCAAGTAACTCGCAAACCTGCCCCACGAAGTCTTCCAAAGCTTGCCCACCCACAACGCCTGTCCAAGAGCAGACGGCATACTAGAGCACATCTCACCAAGTGACATGGCGATACAGACATTGCAGAGTGTGACGAGGACAAGACCCCAGAGACAAGTAACAGGTCCGCCGTTCTGTATACCTGTTGCGAGGGATTGGGCGCAGACGGCCCATGTTCCGAGAATGCAGAAGGCGAGGGATAGCATGCTCAGGGTGCTGAATTTTCGGGAGAGTGCCTGCTCGTGCCCGAGGGCTGCGAGGTCGAGGGCATCGCGTTCGGCCTGGTTCATTTGTGTTGTTTTCTCCATGGTACGCCAGAGCTAGAGTCGATGGTCGGATGAGTGTAGTAGAAGGGTGTGATCATTCTCTGGCAGTGAGCGAAATGAAGTATATAAAAGATGTATATCAGTATGATATTGAAGTCGATATTGAACTCTGGTATTGATATTGAACTGACATACGGGATGTGGCCGTCTTATATATCCATCACTTATCTTTTACCCCAGACTCCAATGTTACACCAGCCCGTGCGCTAGGAAACCTCCGCATAGAAGCAACGTGCAAAGTATACACCCTTTTCAGTTTAGTGCAGGCGATTCGGTGGGTTTCCAACTGGAGAATAGATCGCTTCCAGGGTGACTCGGCCGGTTGGTACCTTATCTAACGGCCGCATTACCTCATGGGTTTTGGGGGGGGGGGCTGATAAGGATGCAAGTTGGAGACATTGAATCTAGAACGAGCCATTGGGGATTGTTATTGGTTCTTAATCTACGAAGAGGTCAGCTATCGCTTTAACATTCCTAAGAGGGTAATGGGGGACAGAAAAGGGAGGGTCATCATCTGCAGAATATAGCGACTCGGTATCTATCACAGCTTCTTGTTTTCTGACACCTTTAGAATGGCTTGTGTGAACCCCCATTTTGAGGAAGCGGTTGAGAATAGAAGCTTGTATCTAACTGTATACGTTGAGAAATAGTTGTAGAAAGAAGAGTCTATTGAACTTTGCTCAAAGACCTAGGTCTATAAGATGAGGCTGTATTCGCTACCCCAGGATCTAACTCCTCAAGTCTTGCTAGTAATGCACACATCAATATGCCATTCACACCTTTATTGAACACCATGGTTGATAGTGAGTCTAACACAGTAGCTGGAAAAGAACAGTACGAAGAGGCACGAAAGAACTGGCTCGACACAGCCAAAGCAGCCCAGCAAGCCAAAAGCGAAGCCAAGCAGAAGTACGACGAAGCCAATCCCGGCACGCCCTATGTTGAATGGCTCTTGAGACGGGTGCGATACTATCACAAACCCATGTCGAGCCCTGACTGACCCCTACCAATAGAGTCCCGCATTCACCAGGGCCTACCATGCATTCGGTAAAGCCTCAGCCAAGTTCGACGAGGTCTATCTCGAGTATGACAATGCAGCGGCGCAGGCGTGGATTGATGCGAGGGATGCAGAGAGGGAGAGGCGGTGGTATAGAGATGAGGATGGGACGCCGTTCTTAATCATTCTGCCGGAGATCATTCCTGGGCCGCGCAAGACTTTGCAGGAGTTGTGGCGAGAGGATCCAAGTAGATACCAGTAGGACCTCACCTCAGTCTTGTGTTGGAAGAAGTAGGCCCAAGTTTGTATCTCCGGGCAGAGAATTATTGGCATTTGTAACTCGATGTCAAGATGTGTAAGGATCAGGAAATGTTTTTGACCAGATATGTTTGTGCATTAGTATCTGCTTCTGAAGTCTGAGTTGGCCGACGTATTGTTGAGGCTGAGTACCAACTACAGCCAGGTCCACAGGGCTTATGTACATGCTGTAGCTAAGATGAACGTCAGTGTTCTCTATTCTCAAAACACACCACCACAACGAACCTCGCGATGTGTTACAGTTGCAATCTCTTTACCCCGTGGGGAAGATCTCACGATGATCCCCAAAAGCAATCCATCACGTAAAAGAAACAAACTCCATCATCTTTGATCGTGATAACAGCAGAAGCAAAAGCATGGACGTTAAAATTGGGCTTCGGCATTGACCAGGATCATCATCTCGGCCCACACACGTCAAAGATGGTGCTTGTACGGATTAGGAAAGTTCGGGCGACGAGACTGATAAGACGGCATCATTTGTTCTGTATCAATTTTTGGAATTCATTTGTTTGACTACATTGTCCCAAAGTTCAGGGTCCTTTCGATACCCCCCTTCTTCTCTTGTTTTTGGCACTCTTGTTTTTGGCAATCTGGTTCTCTGCTGTACTTTGAATCTGGTTGGATTAGTTATATTCAGAGGAGGTGAATGTGAGATGGGCAACCTACTAAGCATAGTACACGGCCCCCTCCCTCCACGCTCTTCACCACGTCCTTCGACGGGAGTTCTTTTTTTCTTGGTTTCTGGTTGGCTCTGCATGTCACTGAATTGGCTCTTCGTTTATGCAATGAGGTCGGCAACGTTCATGGGCATCTCGTCGATCTGGGTAGAGTAGTACACTAAAAAGTCAGCTTCATTCACGACCACCAACACGAAATCAAGGACACTTACACTCAATGTCTCTCAGGATGCGCACATCTTCGGTAGTAACAAAGTTGATAGCAACACCCTTGCGACCAAACCGACCACTTCGACCGATGCGGTGGATGTAGTTCTCTCGGTTGCTAGGAAGGTCGTAGTTGATAACTAAACTGACCTGCTGAACGTCGATACCACGAGCCCACACATCAGTCGAGATGAGAACACGGCTGTTACCCTGTCGGAAATCCTGCATGATGCTGTCCCGTTCCTTCTGGGGCATGTCGCCGTGCATGCTGCTGACTGTAAAGTTGGCCTCGCGCATCTTGTCGGTGAGCCAGTCGACCTTGCGTCTGGTGTTGCAGAAGATGACGGCTTGCGTGATGGTGAGGGTGTCGTAGAGATCGCATAGCGTGTCGAATTTCCAGTCCTCCTTCTCCACGGCGATGAAGTACTGCTTGAGACCTTCGAGGGTCAACTCGTCACGCTTGACGAGAATGCGAACGGGATCGGTCATGAATTTGGTCGTCATGTCAAGGACGTCGTATGGGAGGGTGGCGCTGACGACCACGACTTGAGTGGCAGGGGGGAGGTATCGGTACACATCGTAGATCTGCTCGCGGAATCCCTTGTTAAGAAGCTCATCGGCCTCATCGAGGACCAGCATCTTGATGTGTCTGGTGCGCAAATGTCGTCGTCGAATCATATCGGCCACACGGCCTGGGGTGCCCGAGACAATGTGTTGACCGTAGTCGAGCTTGCGGATATCCTCTCCAACGTTTGTGCCTCCAATACAAGCGTGGCATTGCACGTTCATGTAGTCGCCCAGAGCCATGACAACGGACTGAATCTGAGTAGCCAATTCTCGTGTCGGTGACAGGACCAAAGCTTGTGTCTCCCGCACCGCGGTATCGATGACCTGCAGCATACTGATGGAAAAGGTAGCTGTCTTTCCGGTACCAGACTGCGCCTGAGCAATAGTGTCGCGACCCTTGCAGACCTGAACGATCGCTCGAGACTGAACAGCAGAAGGCGACTCGTATCCGTAAGCGTAGATTCCACGAAGCAAGTTCTCTGCCAAAACGTTAGCTACATCACAGAACTGAGTCGCACGACATACCCTTCAGCGACATCGATTCGAAGGTAGGATGGACCGTAACCTCCTTGGAGGTGGAGAATTCCATCCTCTCATCGGCCTTTCGATCAATTCCTCCAGCGCTTTCAGACATGATTTCGTCTGTTGTTGATGAATATTTGTAAGGTCAAGAATTACGCTTTCGCGATGAAGTTGGGGCTTTTTCTGGGGTCAAAGTTTTGGTCTACAACTTTTAGAGCAAAGACGTAACATGGAGCGCGCGCCGGATATTCTTCGGTAGGGAACAGCGCGCCTGAACGCCACTGAAACTCGCGACAGGCTCCGTAATTTTTTAAGTATCAAGCTCATCTCAACTTTATCATCTGCATTCACTTGAGATCACTATATTTTCAATTCTTGATACCCGGGAGAGCTTTTGTAGTCAAGTTTCACAAAGATGCTCGTTCTTGAGGAGCAGCGCTATATCCATGAGGATCTAGAGCGTCTGGAACAAGGTATCGCTGATCGCATTCGCGATGAACCCAGACATGTGAGTAGCTTGAAACGCTTGGTGAAGCGTCCGCTGACTTTGCAGATCCGTGATCGCCTCAACAGAGATCATGAGATTTCTCAATTATTAGACCAGATCCAGGTCCAGTCGAAAAACCTCCTCGACATCTACAAAGACGAAAACGGTGTCCGGTCGCAAGAGATTCAGCAGATTGGTACAGGCGACCCTTTCGCGGAGTTCTACAAGCAGCTCAAAGGTGTTCGTGAACACCACGAGAGATATCCCTACGAGCAAGCAGAAAATTCGGAGCAGCGATATCAGATCAAGAAATCAGATGGAGAGCCAATGCCATCTATTGTAGACTCTCTGTTTTCTGGAGAGGAAGCTTATGGACGATTTTTCGATCTCAACATCTGTCACGAGGCCTACCTCAACCTTCCCAATGTCCGACGACTCACATATCTGCAATACCTCGAGAACTTTGACAACTTTGCGCCTGGACATGGTGGAGTCACACGAGCCAACAAATTGACGGATCAGTACTTCAAGTATGTTGGACAACTAGCAGAGTACCTCGAGAGTTTTATGCGACGAACACGGCCGTTGGAGAATGTGGACAAGGTCCTTGCGTCGTTTGACCAAGAGTTCGAAACGGCATGGGACAAGGATGAAATCCAGGGCTGGGAGAAGGACTCGCATTCAACAAATGCCACTGCGAAGGAGACCAGCACAGCAGAAGCTGTATGGTGCGAAGATTGCGAAAAGGAGTTCAAGAACGAAAACGTCTACAAGAACCATCTAACAGGACGAAAACACATCAAGGCTGCCGAGCAGCGAAAACAACGACAGGAGCAAGACTCACCAGCCAACGGCGCAACTGGAACCGTCTCAGCAACACGACTAAAAGAGCGCGCGGTAGCCGAACGAGAGTACAGAGTGAAGCGCCTAGCCAGTGCCATGAGCACCGAGCGAAGCGACACGAGAGTCAACGTCGAGCGCAAGCAAGGCATGACGGAACGCGAGCGCGCCCAAGAACTCGAGAACCTCTTCAACGCCGACGACACACCCCAAGAAGCCCAGGACGACGGGGAGGGCGAAGACGAAGACGGCGAGGAGCGAATCTACAACCCCCTCAAGCTGCCCCTCGCATGGGACGGCAAGCCAATCCCTTTCTGGCTGTACCGCCTCCACGGTCTGGGTGTCGAGTTCCCCTGCGAGATCTGCGGAAACTTTGTATACATGGGTCGACGAGCCTTCGACAAGCACTTTAATGAAGCGCGACATATCTACGGTCTTAAGTGTCTGGGCATCACCAATACGACGTTGTTCCGCGATATCACCCGCATTGAGGAGGCGATGCAGCTGTGGGAGAAGATCCAGAAGGAGAAGAAGCGTACGAAGGTTGATGAGGGGAGCGTGGTCCAGATGGAGGACGGCGAGGGCAATGTCATGCCTGAGAAGGTTTACTTGGATTTGCAGAAGCAGGGATTGCTGTAGATGTATTTGTATGTACGATAAATAGCGAGACAGGAGTCTCAAAAATAACTCATGGAATTTTACGCGATCATGGCTTGTCTCATTACTCGTGATGAAAGGGGTCAAGGCATCATGACTTGATTAGTCATGACTCCATCGCCCCTCGCAACTCACGCTCACACCAAGTAAACATCACCATCAATTCCATCATCAACAATCATGTCACAGCTCTCAAGACCTATACCAGCCCTTTACGCCGTTTACGTGCTCCGCTCAACGAAGCGTCATGCGTCAATCTACATAGGCTCAACGCCCCATCCCTCAAGACGTCTAAACCAGCACAATGGCATGGCACGAGGTGGTGCAGTACGCACTGCAAAAGACACACTACGACCATGGGAGGTTATGATACTTATAACAGGATTCCCAAGTTCGATCGCTGCTCTGAAGTTTGAGTGCGTTAAAGTCGTGATGTGTGAAGTTTCTTGCTGACTGATTTTTCACAGATGGGCTTTAACAAATCCTCATTTAACGACACATATCTCAACAGAGGAACGCATCACGACAAGGGCGCCCAGGAAAAAAGGACAACGGAAATCCCGGAAGCCTATTCACAGTCTGAGATCTGTGGTATCGAATCTTCATTTGCTTGTTGGTGTGTCGAGCTTTGCACGTTGGCCACTTACCCTACACTTCTTTGTACCAGAGCCCAAGAAAGCTTGGGATAATTGGCTAAAGGCCAAGGAGACAACCCCAAGAGAAGGTATTAAGATTATGGAGGACTATGAACCAGACGAAGGGTCAAACGGGACCAAATCTGCTGAGCCTTGGGGTATTCGCGCGCTGCCACTGGATTATGCGCCCATCAAGCCCTACGTTGAAAAGGCACATAACGTTGTGAAGTTTGAACAAGAAGGGAATTGTGTCCATTGCCACGAAGCACTAGAATCAGGAAAAGGACTTCAACCAATGTGTCCCCACGACGGATGCGAAGCAATGGGCCATCTCGACTGCTGGTCAAAACACGCTCTCAAAGGTGAACCAAAAGAGATATTGCTCCCCCTATCATGCACATGTCCAAGCTGTGGTGGCAGGATAAACTGGAGCGACATGATGAAGGAGTTGACTCTTCGTGTAAGGGGACCGAAGGAGGTTGCGAAATTACTCAAGAAGAAACGGCGGACGAAGAAGGAGATTGCGGCTGAAGCTGCAGCTGAGGAGGATATTTGAGGATGGCTTGTTTTTTGTTTTGCTTTTGGCGTTAATACGAAGATACCCGCTCTGCATTTCATTAAATTGTTGTCATTGTTTGATGTTTCGGATGTGAACATGCTTTTGATCAGTTGTTGACTCCAGCTCGACAGCTAGTTGTCATGATGGTAGTGCAGAGTAAGTTTAGGCCTTGAATTAAGGTGTTGCTGTCATTCTTTTTGAAGCATCACCCAAGAAGCAAGACACCCGCACCCTTGGAGCAAAAAGCGATTCTGAACTCAGAAAAGGACCTGCTAAGTTTAGGGGGCCTTTTGCTGAGTTTATTGTCACATCTTATATCCAGGCCTGATATTTTCTTGCTCCCCGAGGTCTACCTGTCTGTTTGAAGCCTCACCCAAAACATCTCGTGCCCCGGTTCCCCACGCAATGATGCTGACCAGGACCCCGGCGTTTGTGCTGAACGTCATCTCATCGTGATTGGCTCGTAAGCGGTCCATTATTAACTAACCCCTGTTCATTGAGAGTTCGATATCAGATTGGATTTTTTCTGGGCCCGCCTTTTGTCTCTGTGGCCGTCAGACTTTTAGGGGCATGCCATCGCTATTGAGCGGGACAAAAGGCAGCCACACAACTGGACCAGGAATATGATGATGCCAGTCAGCGCGTGACTGGTTTCAATGTCACCCATGCCCTGCCGCATTCGGATACCTCCTTCTCCATGACGACGTGGCCGTAAGATAAATATTTTCTCGTCTGTCAGACTCGTCCCCTTCGCATTGATCGTGATATTGATGCTGGATGTGTCGGGTCACAAGATGGCGATGCTCAATGGATACCAATATGCCTCATAAGGCTGTGGCATTCTCCCTGAATTTAGCGGTTGCGTCGCAAACGTGTTGGTTAGAGTTTGACTAGGCCCAGACGCTACACTGACCGCGTGCCGACACAGAGCCTTTCTTCCAAACCGACATCTTCTTTGTTCTTGACATGGAGTGGATGCTACTTTTGTGGACATTGACGATGTGATTCTCGGTAATGGGGGCACCGGCCGGATGTCGTCGCTAGTGGGTCCGCCACATGAGTTTTCGGGGCCCTGTATCAGGACGGCGTTTTTGAGCGCTGAAACAGCCAACAAAGCCTTGATTGGAAAGAAAAGGCATCGTTGGAACGCGATATGGCCTGTAATACAAGAAAAATGATACGATGGGCATTTTAAAGTCGTGGTTGCCCAGAAAGTCCACTGCAATTCTTGTACTTGCTGGTCCGAACCCACCGGCCCTGCCTCCGTACAGTCAGTGACAGAGAAGGCGGCGGGTACTTGTGCCTGGCGCCAGAATCGTGCTAAACAGAGGTACCTACTTGCCCGTCCAGTCCACTTTACCTTAGTCTTTGGCGTGCACTTACCAGGAACCTCCTGCCGCACCCTGGCCTGGGCTTCCTTCCCTTCACACACCCTCGTCCCTTGTCCCTTCTGGGTTCCCTTTGTGTGTCTAGGTACCGTCCGTCCTTCGTCGCTCGCTCGCGCCTCCAAGATCTGGGATTCCCTCGACCCATTCCCACCTTCCCAACTTCCGTTCCCACTCACACCCTTCACCCTCCGCTCCTTCCTCACTCTTAATTCTTTCATTCAGCATCAACAGTCCCTATTAGAGTGGCTGACGGGTTATTTCAAGCTATTATCCCTACGAACTTCAACTTGGGGTACTTGATCAAAAAGTCACGATAACTTCTGTGTGTTTTGCACAGCCGGCCTTTTGATATCGACTTACTCGTGAGTATATCCCGTGTTAGTTGGAAATACTCCCTCGTACTCCCTTCCATACTATCAATCAAGTACAACTCACCACTAACATTAGACTTCAGGTGCGAAGATCGATATACATCGCCTTCCTAGTCATCATTGATACTTCGGTCCCCCGTCGCGATTGAGACCTTGTGGCCTGCGATGCTGGTGAATTATTGACGACGGCCTGCCCGAGTATGAAGTCGACGTACGCCGCGTAATCGTAACGCTCGACCGACCCCAATCCGCTCCTCTTTATTAGTCGCCGCTCAACGCATCGTCGTCCGCTCCCACCATGGTGTCAGTGCCAACTGTAGGCGCCGCGGCTCCTGCAGCCACCCACAGCACGAATGCAAGCACGCGAAGCTCACCCAGTGCTCCCGCTGGCACCTCATCGAAACCGAAACCCAAGGTGAATTCTAATGGATACCACCCGATCAATCCACAGACACCTCTCAGCTCACTCACGAGTGCTCCTCTGGATCTTACCTCCGTCGAACGTCGCGGACAGCCCACCGCAGTCAGGGAACCAGTCGTTAAGCAGAGCCGTCCTCACGGTCTACAAGAAGCACCGACGTACCGCCCGACGGAAGAGGAATGGAAAGATCCTTTCGAATACCTACGGAAAATCACACCTGAAGCAAAGAACTTTGGCATCTGCAAGATCATTCCACCAGATTCTTGGAATCCAGACTTTGCCATTGATACCGAGGTGCGACAATCGGCGCAATCCCAGCGCGTTCAAGTTATCAATGTGCGATAGCTGTCAGTGATTTGTGCTAATTGATTAGAAATTCCACTTTAGAACCCGAAAACAAGAGTTGAACTCGGTGGAAGGGAGTATGTGTTACTCATTTTGACATTATCGCACTCGGCTCACATGTTGCAGGTACACGTGCCAACCTAACATATCTTGATGGCCTCTCAAAATTCCACAAACAACACGGCACCAACCTACATCGCTTACCGTACGTAGACAAGAAACCGCTTGATCTTTATAGATTAAAGAAAGCGGTCGAGTCGCGGGGCGGCTTTGAAAAGGTTTGCAAGCATAAGAAATGGGCAGAAATCGGCCGTGATTTGGGCTATAGTGGGAAGATCATGTCCTCTCTTTCGACTTCACTCAAAAACTCTTACCAACGATGGCTTTGCCCATATGAGGAGTACCTCCGACTCGCAAAACCCGGAGTTCACCAACAGCTGGAGCAAGAGTATGGTGGACCATTGACCCCGAGTCCTGCGCAAACTCCAGCTAAGCGATCAAATGTCAACACACCTCTCAGCATCCGAGGTGATTCCCCAGCGCGCAATGCTTCCGACGCACTCCAGGCCAACATCATTGGGGTGAAGAGGGAAACGGATGGCGACACGCCCATGCCCGATGCCATACCTTCTCAAGCTCCAACATCTGGTGGATTCACACCAGTCAATTCGGGCGGCTTTACTCCCGCGAATGCTGGCTTCACAAGCGTCAATCGCAGTGTGACCAGTGAGCCAAAAAGCTTTACCCCTGATCCTAAGCGATTTGACAGCCCTGCCTCTTCAGCAAAGAATACTCCAGACAATCGAGCCTCCAGTCTAAAAGAAACAGCATTGAAGCGTCAGCTAAGCTGCGAAAGCTCATCTGAATCCGCCAGAAAGGACACGGATATTGAGGATCCTGAAGGGGCTAGCGGCCGTCGCAGCAAGCGACTCAAGAAAGGTGAGTGATGACTGTTGGACTTCTCTTCCCTGCTGTCAATCCGCATTGTCGCAACGCAGAGCATTTCCGTTTCCGACTTGAGGACCATACGCAGGGATTTTAGCTGCGATGACCGATCTCGCTTTTCATTGGCTCCATGATCATGGACTAACATTTCTGTCGTAGATGCTGTCCCCACTGTGGCTGGATCGCACATGACGCCATTCCGTCCTTCAGTGCCTAGGATTCCGCGAGAAGAGCCACCACCGCCAGGCGAGGTAAGTCAAGTCACCCTCAAAGGGGGATAAGCTGACTTTGTAGAAATGCGAAACTTGTGGTAATGGTGAAGATTCTGGTTCTCTACTGATTTGCGAGACTTGCGACCATTCCTACCACCCAGCATGCCTCGACCCACCCCTGAAACGAAAGCCGGATAACGAATGGAACTGCGCACGATGCCTGGTTGGAGATGGCCAGTTCGGGTTCGAAGAGGGAGGCCTGTATTCGCTAAAGCAATTCCAGCAAAAGGCAAACGACTTCAAGCAGGGTTACTTTGAGAAGAAGATGCCATTCGACCATGAGCTGAACTGCCATCGACCTGTCACCGAGGAGGATGTTGAGACTGAGTTTTGGAGATTGGTTGCCGACCTGGAAGAGACAGTCGAGGTCGAGTACGGAGCTGATATCCATTGCACAACTCACGGATCAGGATTCCCGACCGCGGAACGACACCCTCAAAACCCGTATGCGACTGATCCTTGGAACCTCAACGTTCTTCCGTTCCACCCTGAGAGTCTGTTCAGACATATCAAATCTGATATCTCTGGCATGACAGTCCCCTGGGTCTATGTCGGTATGATCTTTTCGACATTCTGCTGGCACAATGAGGACCACTATGCCTACTCTGCCAACTACCAGCACCTTGGGGCAACCAAGACTTGGTACGGAATCCCGGGCGAGGACGCTGAAAAGTTTGAGAACGCCATGAAGGAGGCCGTCCCAGAGCTATTCGAAACACAACCGGATCTACTTTTCCAGCTTGTCACGCTCTTGACCCCCGAACAATTGAAGAAGGCCGGAGTTCGTGTATACGCTCTGGACCAGAGAGCTGGCCAACTCGTGATCACTTTCCCGCAGGCTTACCATGCCGGATTCAACCATGGATTCAACTTCAACGAGGCTGTCAACTTTGCGCCACATGACTGGGAACCTTTCGGACTGGCTGGTGTTGAGCGATTGCAACTTTTCCGAAGACAACCGTGCTTCTCTCACGACGAGCTTCTCTGGACCGCGGCGGAAAGTGCTGCAACAGGCCTGACCATCCAGACCGCGAAATGGTTAGCACCTGCCCTCGATCGCATACACAAGCGAGAATTGCAACAAAGGGAACAATTTGTCGCAAGGCATCTTGAAACAGCGCCTCATCACTGTAAAATCGGAGGAGGCAACGAAGATACATGTTCTTTGACACTTAAGATAGAAGACGAAGATGTTCAGGACGAAGACGAGCAGTGTTGCAGTTACTGCAAGGCTTTCTCGTATCTGTCGCGCTTCAAGTGCCTCCAGTCGGGCAAGGTGCTTTGTCTGCTTCACGCAGGCTATCACGCTTGCTGCGATCTGCCTGAGCAAGCTCGTTTCCAAGGCGAAGGACACACCCTTTTCTTCAGAAAAGCGGACGAGGACATGGAGTCGATCTACCGCAAGGTCATGGAGAAAGCACAAACTCCCGAGCTATGGGAGGAAAAGTACGATAAGCTTCTTGAAGAAGAGGCGAGGCCGTCGCTCAAATCATTACGTGCGCTCCTTCATGAAGGCGAGCGCATTCCTTACCCTCTCCCTTCATTTCCTGTGCTTCAGGATTTCGTCAATCGATGCAATGATTGGGTGGGAGAGGCAACAAACTTCATTGTGAGAAAGCAGCAAAACCGACACAAGAATGACAAAGCCTGGCAGTCAAGCATGCGAAAGTCGATCGGCAACTCTGAGCAGGACCAGAAAGAGAGAGAATCTCGGAATGTGTCAAACATTTATCGACTTCTTGATGAAGCCGAACACATTGGTTTTGACTGTCCAGAGATTTTGCAGCTTCAAGAACGCGCCGAAGCTGTCAAACATTTCCAGACGACTGCAGCGCAGGCTTTGAGGAACACCTCCACTTTGTCACAGAAGACGGCCAAGGAACTCCTCGAAGAAGGGCGCGGCTTTAACGTGGATATTCCCGAGGTTGACCAATTAATCAAGGTGCTGGAGCAGTCAGAATGGAATGAGAAAGCCTTTGCCAACCGAGGAGTGTACATGACTCTTCAAGAAGTCCAGGATCTGATTGAAGAAGGATGCAAACTTGGCATTCCAACATACAACGACCATTTGACCTTCTATCGCGACCAGATGCACGCTGGACAGCAGTGGGAGAAGAAAGCCAAGGAACTCATTGTTGCTGAGTTTGTCCACTACCCACAGCTTGAAGCACTATCGCGTCAAGTCCAGATCAACGTGCTCCCAGTTTCGCAGGAGACTTTGAGCGCAGTTGATCAAATCCTTCACAAACAACGGGAAGCCCAGCGCCAGATCGTTTCATTGCTGGACCGGTGTCGACTCCCTGATCTGCACGACCGGCCCAAGTACTCGGAAGTCGTAGAGATCCAGAAGAAATTGGAAGACCTCAACTCGAAGCCGGATGGAACTCTCGAACTCGAAAACGAACGCAAGCGTCATGAGGATTGGATGCGAAAAGGCAAGAAACTCTTCGGTAAATCCAACGCCCCTTTGCACATCCTCAAGAGTCATCTTGAATATGTACTAGAGCGTAATATGGATTGCTTCGACATCGAAAACGACACGCCTCGAATGCCCGGGGAGCCGGTTTCAAGAGAGGTCAGCCCTGAGCAAGGATCCAGCAAATGGGACGAAAGTCGATCCCGACAAGTCTTTTGTATCTGCAGAAGGGTAGAGGCGGGAATGATGATTGAGTGCGAAATGTGCCACGAATGGTAAGTCGTCACGAGAATGTTTACACGTTACTAACACCACTAGGTATCACTACAAATGTCTCAAAATTGCCCGTGGCAAGGTGAAGGAGGATGATAAGTATACTTGCCCTATCTGTGACTGGCGGATGAAGATTCCCCGAGATGCCTCGCGACCGAAGCTGGAGGAGCTGCTGGCCCTCGCTGAGGAAATGGCAGCATTGCCCTTCCAACCTGAGGAAGAAGAGGTTCTCAACAAAATCATCGACAACGCACAGAATTTCCGAAACCATATTGCCAACTACTGCAACCCGCTGTTGTCTACGGAAGCTGAGGCAGAGACGCAACGATTCTATCTGCGCAAGATTGAAGGTGCTGAGGTCTTGCTCACATACGAGACCAATTTCTTCCGCCAAGAACTTCATAAATGGTGCCCTGTGGCCCCTGAGGCTCCGCCGATCCAGGAGCAGTCCAGAAGCACACGAAAACCACGACCGACAAAACTGCAGAAGATGTTGGTTGAGTACGGCGTTGACAACCCTGACGACCTGCCGGAGCACGCCCGAGGAAAGGCGAACAGCCTACGCCGGAAGGCAGCCAACGCTGAAGCCGCAGCAGCCGCGGCGTCGCATTCTATGGGTGGAATCGGATCCGGGTATGGAGGGTCGGGATACTACCCACGTTCCGGTGAAGCTGGCAGCCCCAATAGCCATGGGGACCGTCGCGAATCGCAGTCCTCAGGCCATTCAAGAACCAATTCGGTAAGCCTGGGCAATGGCATGCATGCCGGACCCCTGGGAGCTGGTGGCCCGCAGCTGGTTGTTGACTACTCCTCAATGTCTTTGGAGGACAGAATTCTCCAAGGTCACGACGATGGTCTCAACTTCCAAACCGATGCCGAGAAGAGCAAAGCTTTGGAGATTCTAGCGAGGACCGAATTGGGTAGAAAACAAGCCGAGGCTATGTGGGGACCCAACGTTTGGGGAACTGGACGTGGATCTATCGAGAGACGCGTATCCAATCCGATAGACGAAGAAATGATTAAGCATGAAGATGGCAACGTGGATCAAATGTTCAAGGAGATGACGAACCAAGACGAAGATGACGAGAAAAAGATCGATGCCGGGGGAGATGTCACCATGACCACGGCGTCCTTGGAAAAGGAGAGAAATGGGATGGACGCTCTTCTAGACGGGGAATGAGTTTGCAGGGGATGACAAGGGGTGAAGGCGTTTTCGTCCGGTTTAAAAATACCAAGAAGGAAAAGGAGTCAGGTCGGGTCGGGTCGGTTATGCCATTTGGTGTTTGTTCTTGAGCCAATTTTGTTTGTACGAGATCCATACAAGGGCGTCTGAGATGGGTGATTCGAGAATACCACATGACACACATGAGGTTGTACTGGTTATCAGACCAGGCTATGTTACATAAACAATGGGCGGCTACGTTACGTTATTAATGAGATTATTTCATTCAAAACTCTAAACATGGTTGTGATATATTCTCCAGGGCGTTGAGCCCGGACGTCTAATGGGACAATGGCTAATAAACGCTGTGCCCGCCTGTTTTCCTAGAAAATTTGATGATGACAACTTGGACCCGACCGAATTTGTTGAAGACATGGCCTCTTTCTTTCTTTTGTCCCAAAACCGCCCTTTGAAGGAGAACCTTTCCTGAACCGTAACGCCGAAAATGCAGATAAATCAATGGTGATGGTACTCGGTGCGTGTCTCATGAGATGCACCCTTCCTATACATGATGAATGTTCTTCATAGGCTTATCGTTTCCATCATAAGCATAAGCATGTTGAAGATTGCTTCGGCCCAGCTTTGCGACCGTATATACTCTCTATCGGTTGATACCAATAAGGTTGAGGAACTCATTGCGCGTCTTGGACTTCTTCTCGAAGCAGCCAAGGACACAGCTCGTGATGGTGCTGGTGGTGGTCTTTTCGACACCGCGCATCACCATGCACAGATGGCTCGACTCCATGACCACGGCGACACCCTGGGGCTTGAGGATCTCCATGATGGCGTGGGCGACTTCCTTGGTGAGGCGTTCTTGGATCTGCAGACGGCGGGCGAACATCTCTGCGATTCGGGGGAGCTTGGATAGGCCGATGACGGTCTCGTTGGGGATGTAGCCGATGTGCATCTGCGGGGGGGAAAAGTCAGCTGTTTGTTTCGTGCGACTTCGGAGGGGGAGCGCAAACCTTGCCGGTGAATGGTACGAGATGATGCTCGCACAGAGACTAGGAATTGTTAGCTGGATTTTTGCAATTGAGTGAAGAAAAGAACTTACAAAGATCTCAATGTCCTTGACGATGACCATTTCGCTGTGTCCCTCTCTGAAAAGAGCTTCGTTGACCATGGTTTCAATGTTGTCCTGGTATCCCTTGGTCAAGAAGAGCAGGGCCTTTGCGTAGCGCTCTGGCGTCTTGAGAAGACCCTCGCGATCGGGATCCTCACCGACGCACTCGAGAATAGTGCGCACAGCACCGCTCATACGTTCCAATCGCGCAGCCTGCTGCTCCTCCGTCTCCTCCCTGCGCTCTCTCGTTCCCCGACCTAATACCGTCAGTAAGCGTAACCAACATCAGTATCTCTAGGTAAAACATACTGGGTCGACTGAGCCCATCAAAGTCAATGACAGGACTAGGAGATCTAATCTTCACCACAGCGCCCTCTTCTTCAGGAACGCTCTGGGCCGCAGCAGCGCGGCGCTTCCGGGGGAGAGGTTCATCGCGGGGATCTCGCGAAGCTTTGGCCAAGCTATTGCGACGCTGGGCGAAGGCACTGGGCTTTGCGCCATTGACAGCGACAGCGTCGCCGTTCTTTCTCTTCTTCTCCTTGCGCTCGCGACGGCGCCTGCGGGAGTCGTCGCTGCTGGACGAGGAGCCCGAGATGCTTGCGACGTCGTGGGATCTCTTCTTTCCGTCTTCGGAGGTGGGCATGATGGCGATGTGAATTGGAGAAGAGTAAGAATTGAGAGAGGAGGAGAGAGAGAGAGAGAGAGGATGGAGGAGAAAGAGGGGGAAATAAGTACTATGTATTCTTTATGAGTCAAGTCAAGAAGAAAAAAAACAGGCGATAATTGACGACGAGACTCAAGCCAAAGAGTAAAGTACGGAAACCGAATTGATTGAGTCAGGGTCCAAATGTCTCTCTCCCCAAATGTAAGCCAATGACCGGATCCAAACGCCGAAAAAATTAGAGGGGCTCCACGGGATTCGCGGGGAACGGGCTTCTTCTTCTGCTGCAATTATTTTCCCACGCGGGTTTGCTTTATCTTATCAGCAGCTGTTTTGACGTCAACGGCCTAGCAGCTTTTGTCTCAGACTCTTTCTCACTGTCGTTGGCGCCGTGGGTCCGATCATGTGGATACGCACGTGACTGGGCATCACGTCCGTTCCTTTCGGAATAGCAGACGCGTTATGTGCCTGATAAACCGGATCATCCTCCGAAAGCCGTGACGACGAGAGACGCCATCTTGTGAACCACTTTGCGAAAAACGCCGATATCGAAGAATACGTATCCTTCTGGAAGAACGCCTTCTCGGAGCACGTCGCTGTTGCTTGCTTAGTCACGGCGCCTTTCGTTTCGAACCTCTCCCTTTCACATCTCGAGATCAATCACGATGGCTTCTCCGCCGTACGCAACCTCTCCATCGGGAATGTCACCACCCTACCCATCACCCGCTCAGATTCCCAACAAGAAGCGCCCATCAACACTTGACGGCTCTGCTCCTCCTCACAAGCGCCGCAAGCCCTCCCAGACCTCCGTCTCAACCAGTTCCGCCGCCCATCCCCTCCGCCAAACATCCTTCCCCCCCGAAGCACGATCTCCATTCCCACGCTCTCCCTCCGTCGACGCTCAGTCGCATGTGAGCGGCAGCGCAGTCAGCACGACAGCCAGCGGCGCACCGAAGAAGAAACGCGGCCGCAAGGCGAAGAACGCCAAGGCAGATGATGCTCGTGAGCAGACGCCTAGTCTTGTTGGAGGACGGGCGCCCACTGCTGTGAGCGGTCAGGGGGGTGAGAAGGAAGATGACGATGAGGATGATGAGAAGGCTGAGATGGCGCTTGAGGATGTGGTTGCGAGAACGCAGGAGCAGAAGCAGGAGGAGATTCGACTGCGAGCTATGCTTGTTGAGGCTTTTGATTCTCAGCAGTATAACCGATACGAGCTCTGGCGTGCAGCTAAATTGGCTGATAGTGTCGTCAAACGAGTATGTCATCTCTACGCGGGCTCAAGTCTTGATACTGACATTTACAGGTCGTCAACGCTACGGTTTCTCAATCGGTTCCGCAGAATGTCAGTACAGCCGTCAAAGCAGTCGCCAAGCTCTTCGCTGGTGAAATCATCGAAGCCGCTCGCAATGTGCAGGGAGAATGGATCCACGCAGGAGAGAAGCAAAGCGAGCTACCTACGCCTCCCCCATCAACAAATGATGACCCTGCCGCAGCAGAGGAAGAGATTGATCTCAAGCGCGGGCCCCTCCGACCTGATCATCTACGCGAGGCCTGGCGCCGTTACAGACTATCTGGAGAGAGCCGCGGTGTAGGTGTGCAGCAACTCTGGCATGCCCAGCAGGGCGATGGAGTTGAGCGCTTTTCAACCCGTACAGGAAAGCGACTTTTCAAGTAAGCTATGACGACTGACAAGCAGCTACGATAAGGATGAAGGAGACTGCGATGCGAAAAAGAGCGAGTCACGATGGGTGGAAATGAGATTGCACAGGATGATCGCCAAGACATGGTCCAGATCAGTGACACAGACCTGACTTGGCAGATATGGAGATGGGATGGAAATTCTTTCGAGCGTAATGATACCCCCAAAAATCCTGAAACGAAACAGGAAATAGAACTTTGTACAATACTACCCAAATCAAGAACATGAACGAGGCTATGCCAAGAAACGTCGTTTATCGGAAATAACAATGACCCGGATGAATGAATACTCACAGTCAGTCACTCACTCGACAAGTACCTTGTAACTCGTAAAAGACCGAAATTTGCTCATATTGATCCAGTGGGCGGATGTATTTCCACGTGGTTGATCGGGACTTGCGCAAATCACATACTGAAACGAGTAAAGCTTTGCACGGCACAATTTATCCAGATTGACAAACCTTGTGTACGAAGTCACGAATGACATTCAAGTGTTCCTGTGCCTTTTAGACCTTCGTATACTAGCCGCTCTAAACCCGGTAAATAAGGCACTGCCGGCTGAGTCTGGGAGTGTGGGGAGCTAGCTAGCAGAAAAAGGATGTTGGCTGTAGGACGAAGCTCGGATTTAGCGCACGCCATTTCAGTCAGAGAGTGCCGGGGTGGCTGCTGTTGATAGGGAGCAATTTCCGTGGAGTGGAATCATCTTGGATCGCTGATAATACAACGCTCGTACTTGGCCGGCGGTAATATCTATCTCATGAGACTTGCCAAGCGGGACCGCGGGGCATATGGGAAAGTCGGCACGTACACAGCCACTTTGTGCAAGTTGTAGCTGTTGAACAGTCTTGATCGATTGGAGCCAAGTCTTGGCTGCTGAGGTCTCGACTCTTGACCTTGACACTCTGCAAGTGGGCTCCGCTTGTCTTGTTTATCAAGTGCGGAAACTCCTACGGCCTTTTGTATGATGTAGGGAATACCTTGGTCAGGCTGATCATGATGGATGATGCATCAGCCTCGGTTCAGCATGGCCAAGAACACCATATCATCGTTTGGTCAGCTCGTAAACCCAACAGATATCATTCCGACGAAGGGGAATCCTTCAGTGACAGCTCCAATGTCCAAGGAGTTCAGACCTGGTCTTGGCAAACCTTGCAGGGCCTAGACTCATCAATCGACATTCTGTCCCTGAGCTCACCGACCCTGCAACAGTGGTCTCTCCTCCAAGGAGATTGGTCTCAAGCTCGCCCTTCATCACCTTAAATCGTCAACATCGCAGCTTAATCGGCTATGAGGAGCCGAGAGGCTTGCTTGGCGGTCGGCTGGACCGAAAGACCGTGGCGCAGCAGCTGCGAGCCCAGCAATGCGTTGAAAATTATGGGGCGCCTAGTCCTCTGGGCATCCCGCAATCAGAGACAGAGCTCCCTGTAGCTCCCTGTAACACTCGGGTCTTATTCAGTCAAGGGAGGTTAGGGCGGAAAACTCGACAAGTGTATCCACCAGCTTCTGCCTGTAAAAGCAACGTTTCACAGGCAGATTGTAATTTGAGTCTTTGCGTGAGATGGTCGGGTCGCTGTGAAATGCTGTAATTATTGTAGAGGGCTTCACGAAACTGCGAGCGTGTTGAGCTTTGGAGCTCTTCTAGAAAAAAGACCAATAAAGCCAACAGGTCCGATTGAGCAATGTAATGCACGAAGTCGTGATAGGGTTGCCATGGTTCAATATGTTTAAACATGACTGGCGCTAGCGTTCCTTGACATCGGCTGGATCTGCACCGTCAGGACATGGATCTTTCGCCAAGAAGTCAGTGCTTGGCCATCAACGCGCGTCCTGCTTGGCGAGTCAAACGGTACCTACATCAAGAAGAGCTCGAGTCTCATATGGGCTGGCTTTCGCCGCCATCATTGACGTAGCTTAGACTTTGGATCGGCATCCAGATGAACTGTATTTGCCAATATGACAGGAGGAAAGGTGAGTTCTGATCCTCATCTTGCTGGTGATTGTCGCCAGCTGGGTTCGTCCCGTTTTGCAGTGTACTTTGTCTGACACATTCCCCTGCAGAAGGAGGGCTCAACCAACCCATCAGCTGTCCGGATTCGTGACAACCAACGACGGTCCCGTGCACGACACAAGGAGTATGTCGAAGGTCTGCAGAAGAAGCTTCAAGACTATGAGCGCCGAGGTGTTGAAGCGACGTTGGAGATGCAACAAGCAGCTCGCAGTGTTGCTGTCGAAAACTCACGCCTAAAAATCCTGCTGGGGTACCACGGCATCACTAACGAGGATGTTGAAAAGTTCTTGCAGAGCTTTCCAGACCAGCCCGCTTCAGAAGCCGCAAAGGCAACGATTTCGCAGTCAACATCTGGCCAACCACTTCTCGCCGCAGCACCCAAGATCCCTCTTCAACCTCTGTCAAGAGGACACTCAGCAGAACCTCCGAGGTCAACGTTACCGCCTTCCCATATTCCACCAGAGAAGACGAGTACTCGAGACGTGGTGGACGCCGTCGTAGGGATCAAGAGAGACGCTCGAAAAGCTGGTCTTCCCAGTGGGCCAACACTTCCTTTACCAGTAGAGCAGCGTCAACCGCTGTTGCAACCTCGACCTCAGCCACCCATTCTGCCAGCGTTGCCAGCTCTCGTCCTCGGTCAGGGTAGGCCAGACCCCAATCCCCTCGATAAACTCTCAGTTCTTGCGACAGCGAGCGTACATCAAGAACCTGACAAGAACAAGCACCACCGTACGCATTCAAATGCCGATAGCCTTCGTGTACCGAGCCCGTCATTACAGGGGCAGAGTTCGCCAGCGTCGTCACGCACGACCCCTAGTCGAATAAGTTCGACATCTCCATGAAGCTAGAAGAGCGGATACAGCTGGAATACGGCACAACAAGTATCCATACCAACGTACATATTTGACAGCACAGTCCATCGAGGGAATATGGTTGAGGAGTCTGGCGGCGAATTCGTAAAAAGAGATACCAAGAAGCGGAAGGAGAACGGAGTTTTTGAAGGTGTTGACTGAACAATACCATAAAAGGTAGCTTTGCGTTTGTCTTGTTGCACGTATGGCCAGGCACTACCCGACACAAGCACAGGCTAACAAACTTCTCGACGCCAGCCTCAATGTCCAGGGGGATGCACCAGGTTGGTGTCAATGGTGTTCAACCCGGGACCAGAACCGAAAAGAGAAGCAATGGACAATGCTGCCATCGAGCAGACGTTGACAACGAATATTCGCATTGGAAGAGTTTCGATACATGATTAACGATACAAGTCGCTGGCGAAATACGAAAGATACCGAACTTTGGAGTTGGGATAGATTAGAATTGGTTTCAGGTTGCCATTGTTGAGAAGAGTGATACCAAGGGTATCGATCAAATCCGGGGGAGGCTGTGAGTCTTGGCGATTGAAGTTGAAATCTTGTCTGGCATGGCGAACTCTGGGCGTGAGATGGTCGGATATAAGTAGGGCTGTCTCTAGTCGCTCAGATGGGAGGCCGCCAGGTGGAGATATAAGCTTGCAAGGGCGAAAGAGTCCAAGAAGGCGGGGAACATGGGTTAGCCGCGCGAGTTGGAGGGCGTCTCTCGAAGGTCGTTGGAGGAAGGATTCTCAACATCTTGGTGTGTTGAGGTGAACACGAGACAGAAGTAACAATTAGCCACACGAATACACGTCAAAGCAACAGCACCTTCTTTCTCCAATTGTAGGCCTCATCACTGAGAAGGGCTTGTTTAAGAGAGGCAACAAACCCCAGAAACTTGATCAGACTCGGGTAAGATATCATAAACTTGGGGGTGCCGTTGAGGAGTTTTTCTCAACCAAGAGATGCCAGAACAAATTCCTTTGAAGGGTCCCCTCGCTTAAGATACCTTAACTGAGACTTGCCTCGCAGGAGAAACCCCTTTCAGAGAAGTTCTCTTGTTGGCCACTGATATTGGAGTCCTCCCAAGCCGAGAGAACCGGGATCCAGTTGTTGATCCACACCGGCGTCATATTGACCCATAGAACTGCAAGGTTGGATGGAGGATTGGAAATGAGATTAGATAGGGAAGGGGTTGATAATCTCTCGGCCGAGTGGGATGAGGCAGAATTTGTTGTGATTTGTTGCGATTTGCTGTTGGTGGTTGTTGGGTGGTGTCCACGGAATTGTCGAGGTTGGCAGGGGCGGAGCTGCAAGCGAACTAAAGGGGTATTGCCTGGTGCGCCTGTACTGAGGTGAAAGCTTGGCAAGAATCGGTGTAGTAGATCCAAGATGAAGAAGGCCGGAGAGAAGATCAAGGAGGAGGAAGAATGAGTCGAAGAAGAGAAGTCGAGCAGAGAGCGTAGTAAAGCAGGGAAAGGACATCCAGGAGAACGGGAAGTGGGCACGCGACCGCGTTCCTGCCACGATGGGGGCCAACCTGGAAATCCTGGTGACAAAGCCTCTCTTGACCAAACAAGAGATACCTTAGAAGTGAAGAGAGAGAAATACAATTGAAGAAAAAAGAAGCCAGATAGAAATGTCGGTGATGTGGTCTTGAACGAGCCGCACTTGCAAGCATAAAATTCATGACGTCGTTAAAACATACCAATCGGCACACGCGGGTGACAGTCACCGTAGCTTCAGGCTCTGCCAGGGCCCGGAGAGTGGGTGCTAACCCCTGTAAGCCACCGTAACGATCGTCATCTCATGCGTCGACAAGGGGGTCAAACCCTCCGTGGGTGAAATTTTGGTGCATGATTGGTGGACTCCCTAGGGGACTTCGCTTGATTCAAATAAGCTTAATCGTCTCAAGGTGTGGCTTCGGGTTGTTATCCGGGCAAGGTTGAAAGGCTCTTGGCCTTGTTTTGTTGTGAAGGGTTGAATATGGGAGGGCCTTGTGCAGTTGTTGCGTTGTTCAGTTGGGGTGAAGGGAGTGGTTTGTTCGTGTAAGTCAAGGCCAACAACAGAACAGGCACTCGCACGACTGTTCGTCGTTATTGTAGCAGCCATGGAGTGAATTAGGCTGCATGGAATTGGACAGACCAACGAACCAAAGGCCTTCGAAATCTCACTCGCAACGGTTTCGCGGGAGGGTTCGAAGTTTAAATGCTGGTGAGGGCTAAGATGGCCGCGCGGCCTCGCCAACGAGTTGGTTCCATAATTGGTGGTGGCAGTGCATCCAACCTACTAACTCGATCCTATTCAACGTCACTCGTCCGCGGGAGCTTTACTTGTAGTAGAAAGGCCCTTAAAAAAGTAATAAGATATGTTTCAAAGAAGAGCCACGCCAATTGCGTAGCTGTGCTTGGTGGCGGTACAGCTAGGGTTGAGGTGTTGGAGTTTGAGGTTATTGCCGAACCTGGAAACATCAAGCAAAGTAACCAAAGTGAGTGCAGATGGACAAATGGACTGTGACTCTCTGTTCAATTCTGAACAGTTCTTGGTATTAGGTAAGGTATTTAACCGGGGGCAGTACCTGACAATCCACATCTCGTAGTATGGAAGTTCTTTCCTTGAGGTAGCGCCTAAACCGTCTTCATCTTTAAGGTAGACGCCTAGCTTTCCAACTCTGAGATCATGAGAAAACTTCCATCAAACATAATCGTTCACCAATCCATCCATCCATCTTACATCGACCGCACCAATAATCCCCATCGCATTCTCCACGAGCACATCTATTTTCTACCCTCTTATCACAACCATGAACACCTTTTGGGCGCTTGACGAAATTGTAACATGGGTCATTGACGACAACCCAAATGAACGTCTGACCTTTGCTCATATCCAGGGGCCTCCAGCTTCAGCCAAGGCAATCCGAGTACCAATGGAAATCCTCGGATCGCCTCGAATTCTTGATCATCGCAGTACCATTATTGTTCAGATTCTTCCCGGCTTCAAGAGGGATGCAGTGGTCCAAGGTCAAGGGTCTTGGTCACCGGACCATGAACTCGAGAATGGCCAACATCAACCTCAGCTGAAGGTTCAGACATACCGCGAAACGTTAGAATATCTCAAGATCGGCTATCGGGAGCAGAAATAGGAGTCAATGCCCGACCATTCAGACCGAATAATCTTTCTCCTTGAGGATGACCCTGACTATTCGGCGGATTATGCCCTAGCATTGGCTGCCATCACGACATTCGCCCTGCGAAAAGCAACATACCAACGTTCCGTGCATATAAAGGTGGCAACTGTATCGTGGGAATCAATCCACCCAGTCACAAGACAGCTGTTTCATAAATACGTTGGCGCCTACGGGAGTGTTTCCGAATTCTTGCTTACGAAATATGAACACCCGCCAGCAAACCGTGTAGTTCTCAAAGACATACCCTCGGATCTGCTTAAGTATGGCACAGTGTCTAATGACACTGGGAGTCTATGCCTGCGTTTTCGGGACGCAATGCATGATGCTGAGGACCAGGATGAACGGAACACTGTGCCATCACAATGGGATCCTTGGATCACAGCATCCACTTCAAAGGGGAACCATGCTTCCATTCCAGCAGGTTTGAAAGAACCCGGAGTCAAGCTACAAATGCTTCATCTGAACGCAGACTTCAGAATAGCAGAACGCTTACCCTCCTACTACACTGTCAGCATTTTTGCGAGTCCTACGGTCCCTCGACTCATCTTCGATCGCCACTCTCGTCAGCTACTGCATACATTTCTGTGGATCTCAAAGTCGGAAGAACTTCAGCAGTTGTCTTGGCGTTTACGGGTTCAGAGTCATCATCTTCCCGATGTTCTGAGCCTTGATCACTTCGAAAAGCATCGCGCGAAGGAACGACGATTGAAAATCCGAAATGAACACGCCGAAGGGCTCATGGTTGCCCTCCTAGATTATGGGGAATGGCCTCAGACCATCTGGGACCTGTACAAAGTTGTTCAAGAGCAAGATGATGTTTTCAGTCATGCTCGTGATCGCTTTCTCTTCTCAGGACTTACAATGAGTGCGGAAGACATACCCCAATTTCCCAGATTACGACCAAGATCAAAGAACGCCGACGTACTCTATGCTATTTTGCCACGGGTCAATTACGACTCGCGTGTCGCTCATTTCCTCAGCTTAGATACAAGCTCCTTGATCGTCATGCTAAAAGTACATCTTGCCCCGATGTTAGCAGCAGCAAATGAACCTCTGGAACTGCTCCATGTCCGCAAACTTGACTCGGCAACTAAGATAGAAATAGAAGAATGCTTAATCGAATGCTCCCAGATATCCGACGCCGGCCAGTGGGTACGTCGCAGCACTCTATGGGCAACCGCAGGCCTAGCGGAAATGATTGATGCCGATGACGACGACGTGCCGTACCCTCGTGTCACTACCCCCTTGGCTGATGGCAGCATTCGGGTTCTCACGTCTGTATCCACATGGTTGTCGGAATTCAGTCGGACTATCGACAGAATCTTACGCGCGAACGAAATGGAAGTGAAGGAATTGGGCACCTTTGCGGAATTTGTGGATGACCACAACTACAGAGAGATATCCCGAGACCTGCTGCGCGCATATTCACACCAAGTGGCTTTTGCATCCAAGCCCAGAAAGAAATTGAAAGCGGGAGAGCTGCCCAAGCTGTACGATTTTATGACCAAGAAACCTCTCAAACCCAATCTAAATCTTGCAGTAATCGATTGGGACTACCTCTTCAGTCAAGAAAAGAACGTATATGGTGTTTATACGCATTTGAAGCGCTTGGGAGACGGAGGGACCACTGTTTGTAACTGGACTTGGATTCCTGATGGAGTATGGGAGGAATTCGAAAGAGAAATGGGAGAGTTTCGGACGATGCAGGGACGTGGGGATACGAAGAATAGCGATGAGTTTTGGCAAACTAGACTTTGAACCACCAGGTCCTGAGAGGAGAATGAGGTATCCTTTGATCATCAGAAGCTGTAGAACAGAGAATACCGTAATATAACTTCAGTGCTCTTTGATCATCCTCAAGTTTCATTGTTGTGAAACGTGCAGTTATTGTCAAGGTCACTCTCAAACCTAAGGTCATTCCTAAGGCCAGGATGCGGTAGACGGTGAGGCACGAACTGGATGTAAACGTTAGACGGACGTCTCCAAAGATGGAGAGAAGCATGCGGCCTTGTGATTCGAGACGAAGCGTACTGATTTCGCTGCGAGGCCGGGTAGCAAGATGGACGAAGTAAAGGTAGCATCCTCAAGGGCTTGTCCTTTTCCAAGGATCTCTGGGCTCCTGAACTTGGTATCTGTTCACGAGAACAGCCCATGAAGCTGAAGTGACAGCAAGGAACTGTTTTTATTGAGAGTTCATTGTTCTCGTCTACACAGCTTGACCAGACGTAATAAATCGTATTTCACGCTTTCTATTATTGCAGCAGAGATTTGCTGGGCGGCTGCGTGCCAGTTACGAGCTCTAGTACGGGGTTTTTGTGGGAGATTCACCGAGCTCCTGGACAATAGGGCGAGTTCCCCTACTTCAACTACCACCGCACAACCTCCCTTTTCCTCCTTTCATACACTCAACACTTGCAAATAACGAAGCAGAGTAAAGTCACTCGATCAAATCTTCTTCACGAATCACACGTTTTATCCCCTCTTCGTTAACATGCCGCACCCACGCATACCCGGATTCGCCGCCCTCAAGCGTGCAAACCAAGACGCCAAGCAAGAAACCCGCCCCAAGCCTCAAAACAAAGGAGTTACTCTTGTTGAGAGTCTAGCCCTTCGCAGTGTCACGACAGAAAAGATAGCCGGTCTAAGACTCGTAAACAGTTCTCCTGGTGGCGGGCGCCAGGAGAACATCGTCGCTAAAGTCCCTGGCCTCCAGGGGACGTATGCCGCCCTGATAGATAACCCGCAAAGCCTCATGGAGGTTTACAGAATGATGCCGCCCGGCAAGCTCAACATAATCGTCGCTGTGCCCCCGAACGCATCGGCGGCCAGCATGTCCTCCACCGAGCTCCCGTGGTCAGTCCTGAAGGCGGGAGAGGACGAAGCCGCAGCCACACCAGAGACACCAGACACACCAGAGAACGAGAACGACGGTGCCCAAGCCCTCGACGACGACGAGACTGTGTTTGGTGATGACGAGACCGTCGTCGGAGAGGACCATAGCCCTAAGAAGGAGGCTCGTGAAGAGGACAACGAAACTTACCCTCAGACAACTACCACCACCGCACCCGCGACCGAACAGGAGGCGCCCTACCCAGACTTGCTGGGTTTATTCATTTAAGTTCAAGGTCAGTGAAGCCTTGAGCGAGAGGTGGAGCAGTTACTGACATTCTACAGGCCATGAACGCGGAGTGTGCACACCAGCGCACGCGGGCCCATGATCCGACACGGAGAGTAAGCGCCCCCAAACCTCCAACTGCTTTGCTTGATACTGACTGTTGAGTTTCCAAGGACCCAGAAACCGCGATGATGCCGCCGCGAGTGCTCTTGCTGGAGATAAGTAGATAAGAGCCCAGAATACACCTTCTCTGTTTCGCCTGTACCATATCCCATCGTCGAGTCCGACTTTCCTTTTCTGATCCCCATTTACTTCCACTTCACTCTTGAGGCAAGAGTGAGCAGCGCTCCCTGTGACACGAGTACTTTAGAACCATCATCCATCTCCTCCCCAACCGAAACATCAACCAAACATCATTCTCTTCTTGACCCATCATCATCACATCAACAAGTTTACACACACAACGCATTCTTTATCATCACAGAAATACCATCGCAATGGTGTGCTTCCTAAAATTTTGTTGCCCCTGCTTCTTCAGAAGACGCCGTGCCGGGTCAAGCGGTGGCGGATCATTCGTGAGCGACAGGCCAAGCTCGGAGCGAAGGCTCGGCAACAGGCAGCCAGAGGGTCAGGAGGGCGGCGAGCCTCAGCGGGAAATTGAGTTGCCAAACCAAGATGCTGCTGAGCAGTCAGATGGTCCCCAAATTGGCCCCGAGCCGGGCAACACTATAGTGTCATTCCCTCCTATCGATGGAAGCCCAGACGGCGACAACCCTTCAAATGATGTCTCTCGACAAGACCCCCCTCAGCCTGACGCCGGCAACAGACCAGGCACATCCCCTCCAGACACAACTCCGAGGGGTGCACTTCGGGAAAGCACCAGTAGTCCTTCAGATGGTGCTCCACAGGCCAACGACACTCAAACAAATGCCGGCAATCCTTCAAATGATGTGGAAAGCACCAGCGGCTCTTCAGATGATGTGGATATCACTGGCATTTCTTCAAATGCTGTGGAAAGCACCAGCAGTTCTTCAGATGGTGATCCTCAGGCGGATGTCTGCAAGCCTTCAAATGATGTGGAAAGTACCAGCGGTTCTTCAGATGGTGCTCCGCAGGTCAGCAACAGTCAGAAGGATGGGGCCCGGAATAGCAGTGATTCACAACGCGACCACGTGTCTAGTATCCCTCATAGGGAAAGAGAAATCCTAGACCTTATGACTCTATCCCAGTGATACTTTGAAGATCAGAATGACGACAATCATCCGACGCGGTTCCGCAGTCCAACAATACTCATACCAACATGGTACTTCAGGTCACCCAGGCCAGTCGCATGATGGGCATTCGGGCAAGATATGGATTGGATTCATTTGGGCTTTCTCGCTGGTCATCACTACAAGCATGTATTTGGGTCACGTTTCTTTATCGTGCTTTCGTTTGAGGGTTGGCGGATCATGTCCGTGGCTTTGTTCAATGGAAGGAGAGTTGAGCGAATCAATCACAATAGCGAGTCTATTAGCAATTTCATCACAAGAGTTAACTCAACACATCACCAAAGTCTTGTTCTATCGTTGGTGATCTCCAGAACGTAGGGTCAGCAATGAAGATTGGCCCTGTGGGGTCGTGCGTATCTATTTGCCGACAATACCACACTCCTACCTTCCACCCTCGAATTTACAAGACAGTCTTTGGTCTGACAACAGGTTTCATCTGATGCGGTTCAAGTAATGGATGACTTTGTAGTGTTTGTGTTCGCCGCTTCTACCAGGGCAAGACTCCCTTTGACTGTGTAGTTGGTATGCTGCCGTGTTATTTTGAGTTGATGAACCCGACAGCTGATGCTTGCGCTGCCCACCTTACCTCGACATGTTTTGGCGTACATAATTATGAGAAGACTCTTGATCCTCTCAAGCTTCTCTCATTCTGCCCAAGAGACTCCAAGTAGATTGTGCTCTCAGATGCAGTATACCCGTCACCATCCGTCTTCAAGCCCGCCACTTCATAAATCAGTATCAGCCTTGCGAACAGAGCACTCCCCATTAATCTGATCACAATGATCGCAGAGTCTCTCACGCTAATAAACACCAAACTCGACAGGATGAGCGTTCCGAAGAGTGCTTGAAGACAATCGCCTACGTACAGCGCTGAAGCGAGCGTGAGGAACCAGCCCGTGTGTCGTCCGCTATCTTTGACATGAAGTTTTGACTGCCATGCTGTTGGTGTAAATTCAGACCACAGCCTTCCTCGATCTTCCCATGCGCTTTTTGCGTCGGTGGTGACTTTTAATCGAGCGGCGATGTACCCGAATAGATGGATTGCTAGGGCTGCAGCGGTCCAGATGGCGGGGAGGAAGTCTTCGGCTGGGGCGAATGTGCATACTGCTTGGAGGCAGAGTTGGTATGTGAGGTATGCATTGTTTGCGACTGATGCAGCGGCGATGAAGTACTCCACCAACGACACAATCCTCTTCGCTCCAACAAATCGCGGTACGCCGAACGCAGTAGATGACTCGGCACCCATCTTGACGATAAAGTCATCATAATCCGACGTCGTAAGCGGCTTCACCCCAGAACTACACATCGCCAACAACACCGCCAGTCCCGGTCTTCGAAACGCTAGTATCGCAGTGTCAAGGTACGAAGCACTCAAGAGCTGTAGCACAGATGGAGCGAGGCCGAGAATTACAGCTGCTGAGGCTAGCTCTGCTTTTCTGAACTCGGGCATGGTGGTGAGGATACAGTCTATGACTCGGTAGCCTGGACGAAGGGCGGGGCTGGATATGTTGAGGTAGTCTTGTATTTCGGAGGAGCAGTTGTATTTCAGTTGGTCTTGCAGTAGGGGTTGCCATGCTGGGAAGAACTGGCGGAATTGGGCGTTTGAGCGGCGGAGGGCTGTTGTTGGTGGGATGAAGGAGATGATGGTTGCGATGGAGAGGATGAGGTTTAGGCTGCTCAGCCTTGGTGGAGGAGCGACCATCTTGGCTGAGGTCGAGATGATAGCTTAGCCAAAGTGACACAATATGGGAATAACGACGAAGCTGCCTGAACAGGGAACGCCCGCACTTTATGCCTGTTCCATGCTGCACACCCCAATCCTTCAGCTTCAGCCTCAAATCCTGTTCGTTTCAGGGGATCGACAGTAAGCCGCATGGCTTCGTTACCCCCAGTCAAAAACAGACAGGCTCTTCAAGGAGCAAGAAAACATCAGACTTCAATACAAGGTATTGAAATAAACTCTACAAAAGGTATCCTGAGCTTATGCTAAGCTACCCAAGTCTTTTTGTCATTCAGGATCAAGGTCCTGAGTTTCTTTTCTCCCTTGGGGGCTATCTTCAGCCGCCAGCCTTATTCAGATTCTGTAGCTATGATAGGTGGCCTCAATCTGACGGATGTGACTGCCGTGCATATCACATGCAGGATGTGAGACATGGGATGGAATCGGAGTTATTTTTAGGAACCTCGGAGGAGGATCATTTGTGCTGACATGAAAGCGTTCGAACCATCTATTACGATGACCTCTTATGACCTCACGTTCTTCTGTCTTTGAATGGGCGAACGGCATCTGATCCGGTGAGAGGTCACCCTGTTCATTGGTTATCACAGATCTGCGGCTTGCCAATACGAAAAACAGCACTATTTGGATAGGTCGATCGATTAAAACGACGTCCGGGAGACGAGAGGCTTGATGATAGAGTTTCAGCTAGGAGCTTCGGCATGGTAGCAAGGGGATGTAATGAAACTTAGGACCTCTATCATAGGTGACAAAAAGCCTTAGGTAACCTTAGGTAAATTTAGTATAGTTTTATACAGATTTAGAAGATCTTAGACTAAGTATTTTTAATACCTTAATTTAATGTCAAAAGTCTTCTTACACCCCGAGGGGTAGTTACACTAGTGCTTAAAAATACAAAAGAGATCCAAGGGCCCTGTTTCTGCCCTCTTAGATACCAATGTCAAGTCTTGTATCGAATGGTTCAAACACTATACACTTTCTTCCACAAAGTCACATAACAACAATATATGGGCCCTCGATAACACCATGTCTCCAAATATTCTCATCACCGGCGCTGCAGGATATATGTCCGTCTTCCCGATCTTGTGATCTTGTGTCGCAGATAACTAACAAGGCCCAAAGACGAGGTTCTATCATCGCAGATCTTTTATCCGAGTACCTAGAGATTACTAAAAACCAAGTCTTTGCCGCTGTCATAACAGATGAACAGGCGGAAGCTCTTTCAACCCTGGGTGTCAACATCCTGAAACTCGATTTATCAGATGAACAGACCGTTACTAACGAAATATCCTCTCACAAAAGTAACAAACTACTACAGAATAAAAACGTATACTGATCGTCTCTAGTTAGTGTCATTGTACACGCTGCCAACTCCATCAATCCCGGGCTAGCTCTACCTTTGATAAACGACCTGGGAAAACAGAAGAAGGCCGCTGGGAAGCCAACGGACTTCACCCATGTAAGTTCTTCTGTTGATTCAAGTATGGCCTCTGACATCAGCAGACCTCGGGGCTGAGTGCATTCTACGCAAATTCAGGCTGGCCACAGACCATCAACAAAGATACAGATGCGGTATTCGAGACTGAGAAGGAGTTTGCAGACTCTTATCCAGTCCGGAAGGTGAGTTAGCTTGTATGGCATATGTGCAAGGGCTGACAGTACAAGACGGATGTAATGGTTATAGAACATGCACAAACTCAAGGTGTTACACCATTCGTTGTTGTACCTTCTATCGTCTGTAAGTAGACCCATGCCCTTTCAATCGATTTATGTTGATCAGTGAACAAGATGGAAGAGGAACTGGCCCTTGGAATCAACTCTACGTCATGATACCAGGCCTGACACAAGCGAGCCTCAAACTTGGAAAAGTCTACAAATTCGATGAGAACATTGTAAGCCCTCTACTAAGTCTTGATTCTAAATGCTGACAAGTTACAGTCATTACAGCTGTTCATGTCAGTAATCTTACCGCCTTGTAGTGTCGCATCATACAGGCTGCTCTTCACAACGAAGAAATACCAAGTGGGAAAAATGGATATTACTTTGCAGTTGCTCACGATATAGATATGTGGGACTTCCAAGACCATCCCGCCACAGCCATGAAAGCCCGAGGCCTTGTGTCAAGCGACACGCCTGATGTGTATCCTAGCGATGAGTTCGCCGCAGAGGCAATCGATGTACCAGTTGAATTTCTGGAAGCTCTTTATAAATCTGGGTAAGTTATGCCTTTGTTTGTTGAAGGGACGTTCTGACGATGCAGGGGTTATTTACGGCGACAAGACCGCAGAGTATAGGGTGGAAACCGGAGTGGGATAGGGAGCGGTTTTTGAAGAATGTAGATGCTGAGATTAGGGATGTTCTTGAGTTGGTCAAGGCAAAGAGTGGTTTGATTGATTCTTTGTTTGCTGCTGTTGGGAGAGCGCGTTGACAGAACCGGGCGACGAAATGACATCACTACCGTGCACAACTTTACATGGACATATTCTAACTCAAGTGCATTTCCTCGTGTGTTGAACAATCTAAAGAATATAAGGACATTATAATAGAGGGGGGTAGAATCGATGCCCAGCTGGTAATCTATTAATTTGCTGCCACTTCAGACGCTGTACACATCTGTACACTCGAGTTTGCCAGCAATCCCGTCTCTTCAACCTCTCTCATACTCAGTACATTAAAAAGCCCGTCTTATGTCTCCACTTCCTCCTCTATCCATCGAGTTCAACGGCAAAGTTTAAACATGCGACTCGAGCTCTTTCTCCGTCCACTCCCAAAGCTGATCACGAAGCTTGGTGTTCTTGCTCAGAGACGAACCCTTCCCCTGCACACCAACAGGAAAGTAGAAAACACCAGACTTCACATCAGGACTAGTCGCTGTCCACAGATGATTCAGTGTCCCCTCTTCGATGCTCACAGTAACGAATTTCATGGCAACCTTGAACAACGCGGCCATCAAAAAGTTGTAGTCTCTGACCACCGGCCCGCTCAGGTTCGTTGCAATGACTCCAGGATGGATACTCACAACTTTGAGCTCTGGGTTATGGTGTGCCAGTGCCTGGGCATAGTGTACGGCTGCAAGCTTCGATTGGCCGTAACGAGTCCATGTTGAGAACTTGGGTAAAGTGGTTTTCAGTTCATTAAAGAGATAGGAGTTCTTAGGTGCCATGTTTTCCAGTTCAGAGCTGAGAAAGATAACTCTTGTGTCGGTAGATACAGCGGCTGTCGCTTTCAGGGTTGGTAGCAGTAGCTTTGTGAAGAGTGCGGGACCGAGATGATTTGTCCCGAACTGGATCTCGTATCCATCCTCCGTCAGACCTTCTGGGACAGCCATGATGCCAGCATTATTAATCAAGATGTCCAATCTATCAGACTTGGATCTAAACGAAGCTGCAGCTGCCTTGACGCTCGCAAACGAGCCTAGGTCAAGCTGAAGAAGGGTGATAGGCCCGGCATTGGGATTCTTCTTGCGGAGTGTTTTGATGGCTTCGTTTGCCTTGTCTTCTGATCTGGCTGCGAGGTATATGTGCCTGGGCTTGTGCTTCGATAGCTGATAGATGACTTCGAAACCTAAACCGGTATTCCCTCCTGTGACTAGTATCACTTTTCCTGAGAGGTCAGGGATATCTTTGTCTGGGCTGAAGGATACGCCTTTTGTCATAGTCGAGATCTGTAGCTGACGGTTATGAAAGAAATATCAAGATAGTATCGTTATCCACTTCTAATAAAGAGAAACTACTTATTTATCTGCGAAACTAAGTTATTTATACTAATCAATCATGAGATAATATCACTTGAACATAGAAACATACGTACCTAGTTTAAGTTTCAACATGCGGGCCTTCAAGTGACATCTAGCTTCATTTCTATTCGCCAACTGTCCCCAAAGGAAACCAACGCTATAGCCGCTTCGAGCTAGCCATCCGGTCTCCTCATATACGGGCATTTACAAGCGCGAACTCTTGTACACGGCGGCTTAGTTAATGCGCCGGTACCGACATGAGCCCACGCGTCTATTCTATTAGAGTTGCAGCTACCGGTTCGTTCAAGTTAGAGCCTCGCACATCGGACCAAGTAAAAGTGCGAGGGAGAGGCTGAAAAGCTATGATTTCACTCCCATATACGAATATTATATCTTCCGAGACTTGCAAATCCGATAACTCCGAGCTTTACTCTAGCAGAAACGTCAATGAGGCGTGTTTACTGCCGGTATAAAGAACCGTTCTCGTATCTTTTGTCACACTAGAAGCTATTCAAAAAAGTTCGACGCGTGGAAATCCGATAATCCCGACCTGTAGTCTAGCAGCAATGTCGATGAAGCGTGTTTACTACAAGTATAAAGAGCCATTCTCATATCTTCTTTACCCGACCTTCCCTTACAGCACTATCAGATATCAACAATCAGCACTTACCAAGTCACCTGTCATTCAGAAATCACAAGCCAAGATTAGTTCAAGATCTCTCCAGAACCAGAACACAATGTCTCAGAATCGTGGAGCTGTCAACCCTGCAGCCCGAACCCCCCTCGAGGTCAGGCCACTGGATTCACGAACCCCAGGACCTAGCGACATCCTCGTCAAAAACGAAATAATTGCCATCAACCCAGTCGAGGTCAGCATCACCAAGAACGATCTGTTCAAATCCAAGTACCCCTGCGTTATCGGCACTTCTTTTGGTGGTCAAGTCGTCGCTGTTGGTGAGGGTGTCTCTGACTTCAAAGTTGGAGACAAAGTCGCCGTCTACGCCAGCCCAACCGATGGCGATAAATATGCTGCTTACCAAGCCTATGCACTGGCCAAGGTGGACAAGACCATTCTAGTCCCAGAGACCGTTGATCTGGCTGTTCCCGTGAGCATGAATGGGAACCTGACTACTGTCGTCGGCATGATCAGCGCCACGGCCGGTGTACCCAAACCAGATATTGAGAACGAAGTAGCATCTACTGGCAAGAAGATCCTCATCTACGGAGGGACTTCTAACCTGGGTAGCTTGGCTGTGCAGTATGTTCGTCGGGCAGGGTACAGCGTAGTCACCACCACTTCGCCCAAGCACAAGGCCTTTGTTGAGACTCTCGGCGCCGACAAGGTCATCGACCACAGCCAGGATCGTGACACTCTCATCAAGGCTTTCATTGCAGAGGGACCATATGATATCGTCGTTGATACCATCTCCCACCCCAACACTGTCAGCATACTCGCCGATGTTCTAGCCGCCCAAGGTGGTGGTACAGTGTATGCTACCAGGCCCGCATTTGGCCCGGAGACACTGCCAGAAGGTGTGGTTCGCCACTTTACTTCATGGCCATTTGTGTTGTATAAGGAGGGCAATGAGCATTTTATTAGATGGGCTTTCCATGAGTTCTTTGCTAAAGGTGTTGCAAGCGGTAAGCTCGTGCCGACGCAGATTGAAAGAGTTAGGGGTGGGTTCGAGGCGATCAACTCTGCTTTGGATATCCTGGGGAAGGGTGTTAGCAACTCCAAGGTTGTTGTTGAGCTTGAGAAGTAAGAGGTAGATTAACAGACGACTCTGATAAACTAGATGCAGTTATAGATGACAAATGAAATAGACTAGTGTTCTAGATAGGATTTATTAAACCTAAAGTCAGACGAATGATTATGGTGAAACTTTATACCCTTGATTTGAAACAAACAACAGTCTTGCTTCTCGCTAGCCAATCACCCTCCCTTGTAACGTTGAAAGAGTCTCACCCAAGTTCCGCTCCTCTGTTGACATTCGATGGATGAATTCGTAGTCGACGATAGAGGGTAGATGATTGTTTGGGGTAGTCTAAGGAATACTATGACAAAAGCTGAGTCAGTGCTCATCAAGAGGTTCTCCGTTGTCACGTTACAAGAACGGCCTGACACTGGGTCTGAAATTTTGAAGTTGGTATTAGGGCTTAGATGAAATCTGTCTAAATACACTCGAAGCATAGGAGATCGTCGTTTAGTTCAGGACGTGCGGTTGGCATTGGGTTTGCCTTGAGCAGGGTATTTTTTCAAGCCTAGGTTTAAAGGACAGAAAGATACTAGTATATCTCGACTCAGTTTAGACTGGCAGATCTTTGAGTAAGAATAAACATAAGCTCCAATTGATCCATAGAAATGGAGGGTAAACGGACGAACAAAGCGGCAATAGTAGTGCAAGATCTCGATATGACCCCGAGACACCATATCACGCTACCACTTGCATCCCAATATAGATCAAAAAGGAAATTCTCACATCTACGCTCCGAACCTCCGAAACTTACTTAATTCAAGTCAGCTACGATCCAATCGCTCACACCCTTGTATACGAGACGGTTATTCTAGAATACGCGGCTTCACTTCTATTGCTGGGGAAATTTAGTCTTGAGTCATGATTGGTGGAACTTCTGACTAGGCCATTCGGTAGTCGGCACTTATGGGGCTACAACTTACCAGATATGATCATATCGTCCGAATAGCAGTTTCAGGTCAAACACGCAGCCAATCTCCGAAGCACGGATACTTTCTCAAGAAACATTATAAAGAAGCCGCCAAGGCTATGTCTACTCTTCAATTCATCTCCAAGTTATTCCTTCAGCCCTACAGTTTCAGTTTCACACTACATTCCTTTCACCATGAAGTTCTTTACTGCTTTCTCTGCCCTTTTGGCCGTGGCTTCAGCTACACCTACTACTTCCCCTTCAAAGACCCTTGATAAACGAGCTACCACCTGGTGTGATGCTTTCGGGTCTCTTCAAACCGAAGGATACACCGTTTACCACAACAACTGGGGCAGTGGCCAGGCTACCTCTGGTTCTCAGTGCACCACCTTCAACTCCGTCAAGAACAAGTCCTTCTCGTGGTCTACCAAGTGGAGCTGGGCTGGTGGAAACATCCACGTCAAGAGCTACTCCAACGTCGCCCTCGAGAACATCAACAAGCAGGTCTCAGCCATCAAGTCCATTCCTACAAAGTGGACATGGCGCTACACCGGAACCAACATGGTCTCTGACGTCTCCTACGATCTGTGGCTTGCTCCCTCCGTCGGCGCTGCTAACAAGTACGAGATCATGATCTGGGTTGGAACCTACGGCGGTGCTGGTCCTATCTCCGATTCTGGCTCTACTCCCCTTGCGACGCTGACCATCAACGGTGCGCAGTGGAAGCTCTTCCGTGGACCTAACGGCGATACTACTGTTTACTCTTTCGTCGCTACCAAGAACCAGGGCAATTTTGAGGGCGATCTTCTTCCTTTCCTTACGTACCTCACCAAGAGCCAGGGTGTTCCCAGCAGCTATGTTGCTACTAGCTTCCAGGCTGGCACTGAGCCTTTCGTTGGTAAGTTTTGTATCTTGTGTGGTTTTGTTCTGAAGCTAATGGGTCAGGTTCCGACTGTGTCTTCGCCACCTCTGCCTACAGCCTCTCTGTCAACTAAACTGTCTGCAGTGCAGATTAGCTGGCTAGTCTTTTCTTGTACCATAAATATTTTCATTGTATATAACCTGAAATCTGTCTGTCACAATTCAATGCCTCCGCAAGAAAGAGCCTCTTATTTGTCTGCTAAACTGCTATGAAATCTTAAAACACCCAAAATCATCGGATCTCAATGGTCTCAATTTTGGCACTTCCTGAAGCCAGCAATTCTGAGACCTCGCCACTCATGAGACCTATCATAAAGCAACACCCAACAAAAAGGTAGTGGTCATCTTCAGAGCGAAGGACTGCAAGGTCTTCAGAGCCTGCAAGTACACAGACGACATCTCCTGGTAGTACATCATCTGGCATCGTGCCGATATAGCCATCCTTGGTTGTAAAGAGCCTATTGCCTTCATGTTTTAGACTGGAATAAAACCACTCGAGTAGTACCGCTTGAACGTAGGGATGTTGTGACCATTGCCCCGTCCAATTTCTGCTTGGGGCTGGAATTTCCAGGTCAGTCCAATGGCCTATGCAAAGACCAACATCGAAAGCAAAGATCTCGTATTTTTCTTTTTGCAGCAGAGTGCAGCATAGTACTTCTAGTACGGTCTTGCCGGTGGGGTAGATATCCTGTGGTGACTTCATAAATTCCATGATACATTTTTGTAGTCCGGTTGTCATGAGATGCACAGAGACATATTCATCATAAACACTCATTACAGTCTGTGCCTTGACCCCTTTGATCCATAAGCTATCGCCAACAATATCTATAGGCAGACCGTTGGATAGCTCGGGCACTGTACAATATGCAGGGCATGTCTCCTCGCGCATTCTCGTAATTGGTCGTCGTCTATCAGCCTTTGAGAAAACAGGTGCCCAGCTTGGTAGACCGTCAATGCGCTTGAGGCCAATAGCATGAATGTTTAGAAATTTCAAGATTTGGCGACTATTCGATCTTCCCCTTCCTACAGCAGCTTTCCAGAGAGGCAAAACCCACGCCATGAACTCCAGGGTTACCTCTCGAATGCTCTTGGTATAGTCAGGGGTGATTGGCGATTTTGTTACACCCAAGAGACCATAGATGTAATCCAACTTATTGGAAGCCTCGGAATGTGTGGAGAAGTACAAGTCCAGATGCCACAAACAATAGGCGGGGTTTTTATCGCCATCGACGATGCCTCGAAACATAAAGCGCGCCATTGAAAGATCCCAGATCTTGGAAAACACGGTCTGCATCATATTGATATTGCGCTTCTGCCTTGATTCCACCGTACCTGCTCTCAGGAGTTCCATAAAGTCCACTAGTCCGCATAATGCCACGAGACATGACGAATGCTCTATGAGACGAGTTCGGGAGACAAAGTAGAGCCTCTTCGCAAGAATGACCTCCTGATAAATCCACACTCTGTTCCAGAAATTGAGTGCACAGAATTCAGTCACGGCCCCATAAGGTCCGTCCCAGAGTTTGCTGGCGTCTAATGTATCAAAACCAGTAGAGACCTTTGGACAGAGCCATGATAACTCGCTAATATGCCAGGCTGGTAGGCTTTCACAAATCTTGGACAGTTCTGCTTCTGTAAGACCTGTAAACTTGGACGGTAATGCGCTATCCCAAGTCTCACTGTCCACGTTTTCTTCGGCGATTTTAACCATCTTTTCGAAAACCTTAAACGCTTTTTGGACAACCTTGCCGGTTGCAGTAATCCAGGCCAGAACCATTGCTGCCGAAGAGTAGATATCTGCCATCATGTTGACTTGGTGCAGTCTTTCACTATCATCTTTTTGGTTGATACAGAGTGCATCTGCCCACAAGCGAAACTTGGAAGTATCGAGTTCAGGATCTGACATTCGTTCAATATCAATCCAGTGTTGCTTCAGATGTCGAAGTGCAGTAGCAAGATTGACAGTCACTTGTCGAGTAACACCGTCAACGACGATATCTTCCGTGATGTTGGGGTCACCCCAGACATAGGAGATACAAGTGTAGTAAAGATCCGGTGTAAGGAGGACGGTGTGGAGTTTGCAGTTGACTTTGTTGTCAGGAGTGATGGGAAGGATTTCAAGAAGACGTATCTCTCGTTTATCCTTGTTGAGGGGTTGATAGAGAGGTGGAAGGGGCCACGCTCCTGTGCTGCAGGACGCCATCTGATTAAGACTGATCAACAACTGGTGAGATTGACTTGCAGTTGGTGATGCTTACCAGTAGATGGTGAGGTTGATGGAGGATAAGCAAGTCTGCCTCGCGAGAGGGGGTTTATATAGTTATTACAGGTTACACGCAAGGCTGTAACTTGTCGGATTGTTTTCTACGTAGCAGAAGGATTGTGTTTCATTCTGGCAAAGGAGTGTAGCCTGCATAAACACAAAGCTATCCAGCACATAGAAAGCAGAGGGAAGCAGAGAAGCAAGAAGTAGATCGAGAGTTTCATGTTACTTCTGCCTAAGCGATTCCATGGTTGAGAAACAATCATTATGAGCCGCCCCTCAGATACTGTTGAGCAATCTGAAAGCTCTATGTCAAACAAGCTTGTCAGTTGGATGACGATTGACAATTTCTCTTGCCCTCAACAGTTTTATCGGTCTGCTCCTTGCCTTCCCCAAAATCTCCTTCAACCTAGTAAATCTGGAATTTGAAGTTTGTAAAATACACCAACAGATTGCTGTCTAAGCAGAGAGGCTTGGCTCGTTTTCAAGCCTGACATGCAACTTTCCATCGAGAAGAATCAAACGTCACAAAGTGAAAGCAGATGAAATTTTGAGGGCAATCGAGTGAGGCTTTGCCAAATCAGAGAAAACAACAAAGAAAACAGCATGTTGAACAAAAATAGCGGTTGAGGGGCAATCTGGTGATGATTGTTCTGCTGATTTCTCGATATCATGGCAGTCATCATTGATTGCATCTCAAACTTCTGGCATGTTCTATGATTCTAAATTGTCTATAAAATCAAACTGATTATATTCTGATCTTTTTGACTCTATTGTGGTGATTGGTAAGTCAGACAACGATACCGCACAGTGTCCAACATGACAAAATCCTCACAACTTAACCTCGACAAACACAGTGATACAGAGTCGCACAGAATGAACAATACCAAGAGGGCCTCACTTTGCTGAGAGACAGATTTCTCCGGCCAAGCACTTGTGGCAAGCTAGGCAGAATTTTCTCCCTCACAAATAAGACCAAGCCAATAGCTCGGCCAAGACGCGTCGCATAAACTCTGTACCGATCGGCCAACATGACTGATGGATCAGATAAGATTAGACAATGCCCCGACGCTAAGACAACACTGGAATGGAATGCTCAACCTGAGACTGTGTCTAGTTAGTGGCTTGAAAGGGGAAAAACTCAATGCCATGCCAAGAAATACATTACCCAATGTCCAAGCTTAGTCCAACCGATGAACCGACATCATCCGATGTCGCAAGAACAACAATTCGAAGGATCGGGCAGTGGATGTGATGCAGCTGAGATCGACGACCAAGTGGGTTGATGCACTCCAATTCTTCACAATGAGACGTTGTCAGATCGATCCCACGTTGACTGACACATCCTCTCTTCACCCCACGAACATCTTGACATCTTGACTTGGCCGACATATCCTCGGCCGGCGGTTCACCCACATCCCGCGGTCTTTGACACAAAGTCGCGTGTCTAATATCCGATGCCCCGTTCCCTTCTAGACCATGCCCGGTGGATATTCCCATCAGAATTTTTATATCCGCCAAGAGAATCTCGGGACCCGACGATGTGGAATGACACTCCCAAAGAGGAACTCATCCGTCCAAGAATACGCACAGCTTCTTACAATTGGACCCTTTATTACCAGCCAAGAGACGGTGGCATGTTATCAATCAGTCCCTTAACCCAAAGCAGTTTATATCCGCGTCATCCGAAGACTATCAGATTTTTCGATTTTGTGGGAACGTTGCATTTTCGCGGACAGCGCCGATGATTAGACGATCCCTTCCTTTTGGGGGGTTGCATCGGCGGAACCGCAGGCAGCTGTTTAAAAACATCCTTGTCGTGGGATTTGACAGAAGGGAAATAAGTCTGCGGATCAGTGGGCTCGGGTGACTTGACTAACGCAAGGGTGAAGGGAGTCGCTAATCAGTGAAACTCTGTGCTTGTACGAAAGTTTATTGTTAAAGATCAGAACTCACTTCACGGGCACGATGAACGAACACGGGTATAGCAACGCTGGTAGTAAGATAATGTAGAATTGAGTGTAAGAAGACATCATCCGCCACCTTCATCATCGCTCGCCATAAATCCCCGTCGCTGCACGCTACGGACGACACTAATATAGCGCATCAGTAGGCTCCCAAACTCGCATGACGCCCCATCCACTCCCTATCAGATCCTCCGAAAAGTTCTTCACTCGGCACGTTAAAGTTATCTAATCAATCTTTGTGGATCTACCCTCCAATCCTATAAACCTTCCATCCTCCCCCCTCCACCATGCTCTCTCTCCATGCTCTGTCTTTTCGTGCATGAACCCTTCTCTCTGTGCATGAACTCGAGGTTCAGAATTATCCACCATGTCCTCCCCAGACAAATCCCCCGACAACGACCACGGCCATGAAGTCCCCCCTTCAGCCGCCGACGCCGTCCGGGATATCACATCCCCCGGTGTCCAGCGCATCAAGGCCATGTCCGAAGTCATCACCCTCGCCGACCGCATCTTCATCTTCTTCGGCGTCTTCCTCATCGCCTACGCCTACGGCCTCGACGGCACCGTGCGCTACGCCTACCAGCCCTCTGCGCTCAACAGCTTTCAGGAACACTCGCTCCAGTCTTCCGTGAACACCCTCCGCGCCGTCATCGCTGCTGCTGCGCAACCCACGGCTGGAAAGATCGCTGATGTGTTTGGTCGTGTGGAACTTATTTGTATCTCTGTGTTCTTTTATACCATTGGAACTGTCATTGAGGCCGCGGCGCAGAATTTGGATACGTATTCTGCTGGTGCGGTTATTTACCAGATTGGATATACCATGATTCTTTTGCTTGTGGAGGTCATCATTGGAGATATCACGTCTGTGCGATCGCGTTTGTTCTTCAGTTACATCCCCGCTCTGCCGTTCATCATCAACACCTGGGTCAGCGGCGATGTCACAGAAGCTGTCCTTGGAGCCACAACTTGGCGATGGGGAATCGGCATGTGGTGCATTATCTACCCCGTCTGCTCTCTGCCCCTCATCATCAGTCTTCTCGTCGTTGGCCACCGCGCCAAGAAGGCCGGTCACCTTGTCGGCTACCGCTCCTCCTTCCAACAGCTCGGCTTCAACAAGCTTACCGTCGAGCTCTTTTGGCTTCTCGACATCATCGGCGTAATCCTCCTCATCGCCGTCTTCGCCCTGCTCCTCGTGCCCCTCACCATCGCAGGAGGTTTCGAGAGCAAGTGGTCAGACCCTCAGGTCGTAGCCCCCCTCGTCATCGGCTTCGTCTGCATCCCCGTCTTCGTCGTGTGGGAGCTCCGCGCTCCTCACCCCCTTGTGCCCTTCCACCACATGAAGGACCGCTCAGTCTGGGCCCCCATGGGAATCGCATGCATGCTCAACTTTGCGTGGACAATGCAGGGCGATTATCTCTACACCGTTCTGCAGGTCTCCTTCAACTTCAGCATTAAGGCCGCTACACGTGTCCAGTCCCTCTACTCCTTCGCAAGTGTCATCACCGGCACAATTCTCGGTCTTATCGTGTACAAGGTGCGCCGCTTCAAGGTCTTCATCGTATCAGGAACATGCCTCTTCCTCGTCGCATTCGGTCTTCTCATCCGATACCGCGGCGACCCCAGCTCCGACAACAAATCCGGCGTCATCGGCGCGCAGATCCTCCTCGGTATCGCGGGCGGTATGTTCCCGTACCCCGCGCAGGCCTCGCTCCAAGCCTACGTTACCCACGAGCGACTCGCCGTCATGACGGGTCTGTACCTCGCGCTGTACCAGGTCGGCTCGGCCTTTGGAAATGCCGTCTCCGGCGCCATCTGGACCCAGGTCCTCCCAGTGCGACTTGCCCAGAGCTTCTCCAGCTTCGGAAACGAGACTCTCGCGGTGTACGCCTACTCTCAGCCTCTGTCTGCCATTATCGACTTCCCTGTTGGTTCCGACGAGCGCGATGCCATGATTGATGCGTACAAGCATGTCCAGCGCCTGCTCACCATCACTGGTATCTGTCTTTGTGTTCCTCTTATCGCGTTCTCGCTGTGCTTGCGTAACCCCAAGCTCACCGATCAGCAGAACTTGGTTGAGGATGAGAAGCCTGGTGCTGCTACTGAGCGATCTTCCGCGTCTGCTTAGAAAAGTCAAAAGTATTTAGAAGTTGTATGTAATGTCGTAATATGGTAATTGATCTAGCCTAGGCTATTTGTTAATTTATCGTTCAATGAACATCATGAATTGATCAACCGTCAAAGTTTGATTGATGCTCCGAGTGAAATGTATTCTTTCACCAATTGCGGGCCCAATTGAGGTCGTCTGGGCATGATTGCATGAACTAGTCAATTTTTATACACACAAGACCCGTCCAAAGGCTACGTCCATCTCGAGGCTCAGTCATCACCACCTCTAGATACAAGCCAGGTTCTTCTAATATTCTGGATGAAGCGGCCGAAGCTGCATTTGACATCGACTCAAACCCAAATGATCATCATGGTTAATGCACTGCTACACATTCATTTGACAATGCCTGTCAACAATCCTCAGCTGAAAAGAGCCAAGAACTAATAAATTCTGTGATATCAACATGTACCTGCATCTCCCCATCAATCACCAATCATCCCCCCCAAGAATGTCGTCCCGCTGCAAGATACCTCATCTCATCACACTGCAAGGAACAAGCTTATCCTGTCGTCAGCTCTGTCCAACCCACGAAAACATCCCGTCTACACCCATTCATCCCATCTATACCCTCAAACACGGAGCTTTTATTCCAGTCTCCCATCCCCCCAGTTCATCTTTATCGCCTCATTATCGTCTACATGTCATCAAGATATCTCCTCTCCCAATTGTCCCTAGCCGTTTCCCTTACAGCCAATCCGTTCTCTTCCTCAACGGTCATCTCGTATTCTCTGCATGTTAAAAAAAACTCCGAAGATACCGTTTCTCGCACAGCATATGGTTCGTAAGCCATTGTGACACGTGTTGATAAGGTTCTCATCTAAGAGTACGAGATTTCCCACCAGCACATTCAAATTTCAGCTATTTAAAGGCAGTATCAAGGATGATGCTTTCTCTGTGGCTTGCGATATTGACGGGCCTCAAAAATATCTGGGAATATATTGGTCTCGTCAGCCGATCTTAATCTGGGAGGAGTCCTGTTTTATGCTGTGTTACCCAAAAGTCAAAATGGCTTACGCCTCAACTTTGGTGCACTGAGACCTCGAGGAGTCATTGTTAGAGCATGATACAGGTAGAATGGGTATATAAGATATGTTCCTGTCGTTTATGTCGGGTTATCAAGTGGCCAGAAGGCATCCGTTCGTTACAGTCATTCGTTTTAACCCCCATCATGAAGTCATTCACTCTCCTCATCGCATTTCTGGCAAGTTTCGCCATTGCATCCCCATGGCCCTCGCTCTTCAGTCGTGCTCTTGACAAACGACAGGCTGGACGATGCGGAACTGGCTTTGGAACAGTCTGTGGAGCAAATGAATGCTGTTCCAGCGCTGGGTAAGTCACCCAGTCTTTGTGTTTGGTCTATACTAATGCTTGTAGATGGTGCGGAACTGGTTATCTTTACTGCTCTGCTCCCTCGTGTCAGATCGAGTATGGTCCTGGCTGCGACGCAAACGTTCGTCCAAGTGGCCCCGATACAACGAATGTAGCTCGTCCGAAAGTCGGGAGTATTCCGTATGGTCAAGCTATTTATCGGTGTAACCGCAACGGAGACATTGCGTTGACGTATGATGATGGGCCGTATACTTACACTGAAGACCTCCTCGATCTCCTCCAGGTATGTCACCTCCTCACTTCATTGTCTGTCTAACAATTACAGCGATACAATGCTAAAGCGACATTCTACATCACCGGTCGCAACCTTGGAAAAGGCGCTATCAATGATCCAGACACACCATGGCCAGGTCTCATTCGGCGCATGGTTCGAGACGGCCATCAGATTGCCAGTCACACATGGTCCCATCAACGTCTTACAACGTTGAGCCGCTCTAAATTCTGGAACCAGATGATTTACAACGAGATTGCCCTTGCTGATATTCTCGGTTACTTCCCTACCTATATGCGTCCTCCGTACTCTGCCAGCAATTCTACAACTGATGCATGGCTGAATGAGCTCGGGTATCATATCACCTACTTTAACCTGGACACAGAAGGATATCTACACGATAGTCCAAACATGATCAGCACATCCAAACAAATCTGGGATAATACCGTCGAGGGTCGAAGTCCAGCTACAAACAAATGGCTTCACATCGAGCATGACCCTGTATATCAGACCGTCTACAACCTAACAGAATACATGCTCCGCTCGATCCGCCGCAACAACTTCACCGCTGTAACAGTAGGCCAATGTCTCCAAGACGCCCCGTCAAACTGGTACCGCACCGTATCATCCTCCCCCTCGCCCACATCAACAACCTCATCATCACCTACATTCCCCGCTACTACAAACGGGCGCTGCGGCTCGCGACACGGCGGCGCGACATGTAGAGGCGAACCCAACGGCGAGACGTGCTGTTCGCAGAACGGCTGGTGCGGCGGGACGAGCGATCACTGCGGGAGGGGATGTCAGCCTGTGTTCGGGACGTGTAGCGACACGCCAGAGCCTGCGGCGCCGGGGAGATGTGGAGCTGCGCATGGGGGCGCGAGGTGTACGGAGAGTGGGTGGGGATGTTGTTCGAGGGCGGGATGGTGTGGGAGTACGGGTGATCATTGTGGGACGGGCTGTCAGAGTGATTTTGGGACGTGCAATTGATCTGTCTGTGATAATTGGGTATATACAGATCTGGTACGGATACAGAGTAGTCAATTGGTGATGGAGAGTGGAGGAGGATGTAATATTATTCCCGAGTAAAGCCCCGATCTCCATTGATCTACGAATTGACATCAGCTCGGAATGAATTGTGCCGATTCTTGGCTTATGTTCAGAGCGTCTTTTAATTGAGTCAGTGGTGCTAATCTCAGGGGCAAGCCATGCAAGCCACGAGCGTGATGCTTAATTTGGCGGCATCTGTTGACATTGACCATTTCATTTGACAAGGCAGACTCTGCCTATCTTATACTATCTCCTTGCCTTTTCAGCTCTCTCTCACTCTCAAATGCAGAGTTTAACTCAATGCAGCATCTGTCACAGTCAATACGAATACTACATTCCACGGCAATCGACGGTCAGACTCGACTTGATGTAAACACTCTCCGCACCAAAACGCACGCCAAGCCTTCAGCCCCAAGCTTGGATGCGTCTGATTGGTCAATGTATACGCTATTCTTTCAGCTCAGGCTTTTGATTGAACGCCATAAACACTTCATTGCCCCTGAATGTGCTGTAGGGCTGATTCGTGACTGGATCACGGCACATGGGACCATAACTAATATCACATTGGCGAGACACGGTGAATCCTTCGGGCGGTGGGTGGAAATGAAGTGAGACTAGTTGTGGTGCTAGAGAGGTCGTTTAATGGGGAATATAGACTATTAAAGGATGGCTTGATCCTCTGTCTTGCTCTGTCCCTCTTCTTCACCACACTCTCTCCATCTAACTCTATCAAGTTCAGATATCTCAACAGATACCTCAAAATGCAGTCCATCATCCTCACCTCCCTCCTCGCCACCGCCGTTAGCGCCAACTTCATGGCCCACCCCCTCATGAAGCGCGATCTCCTCGCTCCCCGCGCAACCGCCCCAGCCGTCGGCGGCATCACAGAAGAGTGCCAAACCGCCATCCTCGACGTCTACAAGACCCTCCCCACACCTCCCCCCGCCATCGTCTCCGACATCACAGAGAACCCCCAGACCGACCCCTGCTCCTTCAGCACCCCTGCCTCCCTCTCCAAAGACTACGCCAGCTACAGCTCCCAGATCCTGTCCTGGTACAGCAAGAACGAGGACGAGATCAAGTCTGCGCTGTCAGAGTGCCCTGAGCTGAGCCAGTACGCTACCGCTGTTCCTGTCTGCGCTACTGCTGCTCTTGGTGGAAAGGGTGGTGATGCTGAGAGTGCTACTACTACTGCTGAGAAGCCTGAGAAGACTACTGCTTCTTCCGGGGACAAGACTACTGCTGCTGCGGGTGAGGAGACGAGCGAGGCTTCTACTCCTACCTCTTCTGCTGCTGCTGTTGAGACCAACGGTGCTGCTCGTGAGGGTGGTTTCATCTACGCTGCTGCTGCTGTTGCCGGTGTTGTCGTCGCTGCTCTGTAAGAGGGCTTATATGAGGAGAAGTTGTTGGGTATCTATGAGATTTAAGTTTATCTGCTTTTAATACAAGACATGTCTCTTTCACAACCGAGTTCAAATGTAATCATGAGCACTGTCAAACATTCGTAAACATCGGTTCTATGTAGTCATGGCATCTGATCTAGTGTTTGTTCATCACCAACCGTTTGAGTGTAACGCCACGTCCATGGTTTGGTCTCACTACAGTCCAAGCTTATTCGGATAAGTGGCATTCTTTGTTGACTACATCGATTCACGGACTCTCCATTTTGTATCAAACAACAAGTACAACTAACAAACAGCCTTTGCATTCCATCACATTTACTGTCATCTCTGCCCTCAGCGCCAAGTCACTTCCAAACGCCTCAACAAAGAAGATGATGACCCACCACATCAAGCTCTCTTCCGGAGACAGTTTGATCTGCCTCTTCCATTTCATAAATAGCACATCATCCCCGTCTCTGTTCAACTCGAATATATCAACTGACAACTTTAACCATGGACGCAAAACTCACTATCGCCGACAAGATGGGCCGCGGGCTCACCAACGGCATCTACTTCGTAACTCGTAAGTGGAAGATGATCATGCTAGGCTATATCTTCATCATCTCAATCGGCAGTGCTCTCCTCTACTTTCACGATGGTTCGTCTCCCTCCCTCTCTACCTCTTCCTTCTCCTCTACCATCATCACTCACTAACACTATCAGAACAACAACCCTCCCTCCAAACTCGAAGCTGGGGCGGTTTCGACGAACGTCCCCTCACAGAGAAATGCTACCGCCAAGAACGCACCGCCATGATCCTCTCCCTTCTCTTTGGAGGTATCGGTGCCGACCAGTTCTACGCGCATCACTGGCCTCTCGCCGTGTTCAAACTATTCACCCTCGGTGGGGTGGGAGTCTGGGCGTTTATTGATATGATTCTTTGGATTGTTGGTGGTGTGTACGGGACGCCTGGATGCCCTGGGGGTAGTTCCAAGGGATGGCAGTACTAGAGGTGGTGGGAGTGAGCAGTCAGTTATCATTCTTTGTTGGTGGATTATATTAATGGTATTGGCAATTGAATTACTTGGTGATGGGGTAGTCAATGGAAAGATCGCAAGGTCATTTATCCTGTGGAGTTTGTAAGTTGGTTGACTTACACGAAGTGACTGAAGCTGCGAGTCTACGGCCCAGCAACCTTTTTGAGATCTCTCAGCCTCATCTTCAGCTCGAACGACGTCGGTACAGATCAGACTCTGAAACCAAGATTGATCACTACGCTAAACACCATTTCGGCATCCAGTTGAGGCTTGCGTTAATAAAGCCACTTCACAGGCACGTCTGAACCCCCGTTCACCAACACAGCCATGTCATTAATGTCACTACAGCACAAGACTCCATCACATCACAAATAACTGCCATGTTTCTTTTCATTATACTCATTGATGCCATAGCAACCCTGACGAAATGACCAATCCTTTTCTACACCAGCCATCTAAGCATAAAAAGCACATATCACACCTTATTCCTCGTCCTCCTCACTCTCCTCCTCCTCAGCTTCCGGCTCGCTCTCAGTCTTCTGTCCATTAATGGGCTCCGCCACTTTCACGCCGCCCTCCTTCTCAAGCTTGAGCCACTCGTCCCACTCGGGGAAGAGCTCGTCGTCCTCGCCGGGAACACCAATCAGCTTGGCTACCCTGCCCTTCTTGTTCTTCTCCAGGTTCTCCTTCCACTCGTGTACTACCGGTACAGTCAGGCTGGGCTGGTAGGTCTGGGAGAAGAGGACGGCTTCGGCGAGACGGCCTGTCTCGGTGAGGATCTTTGTGCAGGCCTCGATGTTGCCGAGGAGCCATTGGCATGAGAAGGCGACGTTGTGAGAGCCAGCTTCTTGTGCTTGAGCGGCGAGGGCAGCGAGACCATCGCGGTCGCCTGTTGATGAGTGGAGAAGCAGAAGGGATCCGAGATCCTTAGCGTGGGTGAAGCACTCAGCAGCAAGGGTGACATCCCAAGCTGATAGAGCAGCGTCACCAACAGTCTTCCACTTATGGTCGGCATCAGCCTCACGAGCGAGGTCCAAAGCGATAGCAAGCTCATTCAATGCCAGGGCAAGCTCAAACTTGTGCTCAGGATCTGTCGCAACCTCCAAGGCAAGCTCCTTATGGCCTTGACCTTCCAAGAATCGCGCAATCTTGTTGAGTTGGTCGTGGGGAATTGTTGGTAGAAGCTCAGCGGCTGTCTCCATATCCTCTCGGAGGACAAGAGTCTGGTACTCGAGAACGGGAAGTGACAGGCCGAAGGAAGTGACGTTGACATCCTTGTCGGCAAGGTAAATTCGAGAATCGCGCTGGATGTAGCCCAGGATGTACTGGGGCTTGTCGAAGTGGGAGACAGTGTAGGTCTGGTCGCCGACAAGGTAGTTGAGTCGGTTGGTGCTGTTGGTGTAGATGAAGCAGTCGCCGATCCATTCGCCAGTTCGGACACTATATTGTTAGCTTGGCAGATCAAAGGGGAAAGGGGGACATACGACTCGCTGATGTCAGTGATAACCTCGAAAGCGGCCTCGACACCATCCTCCTCAACATCTCCAGACTGAACAGCCTCGACGTAGTTCTCACGAGAGAATCGCAGAACGTAAAAGGTATCCTCACAAGCAATCGTCACCAACTCGCCGCTGTCAGACCAGTAGACCTGCTTAGGCTCAACCTCGATTCTTCGAACGAGACCACCAGTAGCCCAGTCAAAGAAGGAGACACCACCTTGGCCTGTGACACCGAGAAGAACGCCACCATGGAGTCTCTCAGCCTGGAAACCAACATCGAGACCGCCGCTCTTCTCTTGAAAGTTTTTGAAGATCTTGACGCTCATGGCTGACTCTCGGATGGCAAAGTCATTGCTGTTGTCCTTGGAGGCCCAGACAAAGTCGAGTGCTGAGCCGAAAGCCTTGTTTCGCCATGCGAGGGCAGTGTAGATGATGTATTCGCCATCACCGCAGACAGCGACGAATCGACCGTTGGGGGAGTGGATGAGCGTTTGGGGGTAGACTTCGCAGGTACCGAGATCCTTGGTGGGGAGAGAGATTGGCTCGTTGTCCTTAATAGAGGCATCTGTCTCGTTAGCTTAATCCAGTATTGGTACAGTACATGTGTACATACCTCCTCCCTTGATGATTGACGAGACAACCTCGTTGTGTCGGGCCCAGATGAGCTTGCCGGACGCATCCATGGAAACAGCGGGCTCCTCGCGACCAAGCTTGACAACAACAGCACCATCATCGAAACCAACAGCAACACCCTGCTTGCCCTTTTGATACGAGACACACCAGGCTCGCTCTAGACTGTAGTTGAGGGATTGCTCGAATCGGTACGTGTTGGCGTGCCATATTCTTATCGTACCGTCCTCGGAACCGGAGATGATGACGGGCAATTCGGGGTGATAGCAGGCAAACGAAACGTTGTTGGTGTGACCTTCGAGAGTGGCGATCAGGGACTTTGTAGTATAATCCCAAATCTTGACGGTTCGGTCGTCAGATGTGGTGAGGAGATAGGGCTTGTCGGAGTGAGGGTAGTAATCGACGTGGTTGACACCCTTGGTCTCATGTGCCTCGAGGGTGAAGTTGGGGGTCGAAGATCCAAGACTCCAGATCTTGACAGTTCGATCAAGACAAGCTGAGGCAAAGGTGTTTGTATCCTTGGGGTTGATGGCCAGACCCATGACATAGTGACCATGGCCCTCAAAGACCTGCACACACTTCCAACCCTTCTCCCAATCCCAAAGCTTGATGGTCATGTCATCGGAGGCAGTCAAGACGAACGGCTGTGTGGGGTGAACGGCGATGGCTCGAATGTAGTCGGGGTGCGCCTCGAAGGAGGTGATCTTCTCGGAGGTGTTGTAATTGTAGACTCGTAGTTGGAAATCATCGGAACCGCAGACAATCCAGTTTTTCCTGGCGATGAATCGACCGGCGCGAACGGGGACATCGGTGAGCTCAAAGGTCTTGACGATCTGTTGGGTTTCGTGGGACCAGATGTAGACGTGGCCTATACTGTCAGCACTGGATCTCGAGCTGCAGAGATCAACATACCGCTGTAGAGGGTTGTGAGAATCCATGGCTCGTGAGGATGAAAGTCAATGCCCTTGACTCGCTCACTGCGAGCGTAGAGCTGGCGCTGTATTGCGAAACGTGTCAGCTCAGATCGCACAAGTAAAGCTACCGCCGCAGATATTGAGTACGCACGCTGTGAATAGCACTACGCTAATCATCAGGCGCACTCAACAGATCCCCAAACTGACCTTGACGTCTAACTTCATCTTGTCGTGTGTCGTCGCTGTCGCCTTGCGCAGTTGAAGTTGCAAGCTGTCCAGCAAGGGCGGTGATATTGAGGTAGTGGGGTCGAAGTTAAGAATCCCTGAAGGAGGCTACCATGCGGGATGACAGTGGTCGCAAGTGCACAGAGATTGGGGGGGAAGCAAAAGGAAAAAAGACAGAGTGTCAAACGCTAATCATCAATCGTGGTGTTTGAATTGACAAAGCTTGAGCTTGTGTATATCGATTTGGAGCTCCCCGAAATGTGTCCTGCGGCTCTTGACAGGCTGGCCATGGATGTGGTGTTGGCCTGAAGTGTCAGGCTCCACCTCCTTATCCCTTCTTATCAGGGATGCTCCAGAAAAGGGGGATGTAGGGTAGTCGAGATGGTCGCAGAACTGAATGAGATGTCATGGTATTAAGATATTGGTGCTTGAAGATAATTGAGTTGGTTATTGTTCCTTTTTTACCCTTTATTTCTTTAATTGACTTCCATGGTTAAGTTGTTCGAGTCTGTTGAGTGAGACCAACTGTACTGTTGATATGCCAATTGATATCGCTTACTTGTAACTACAGGATTACTTGCACATCCCAGTTTTACATATTCAGCCGTGTAAAGACGAGTTTTGCCAATCCTTAGACAAATTTCTCCTACTTAGAATTGCCGAAAATATTCTGATCTGTTTATAGATCCTCCACAATTCAGCCAAGATTCTCGACACGCGTCGTCTTCGTATATGATGAAAAGTGTGGCTGTACAATAAGTTGGTTGCTTCACATCAACCATCAACACTGTACACCAATTGACGCTCTTTGGCTCCTGGCTGTTCAGCTGCTTGGGCATTAATGGCATTGTTTATGAACTAGTCTCGCTTCTCCTTCTCATTTACCCCTTATGTTATGGATTATTTGGCTGGACCTCGCTCTAGGCTCATTCTCTAGCTGATCAACAAAGCTAGAGCCCGTGGCTGTGGCTTAAAATCGACCTCACGGGATTACTCCAGACCATCTCCACAGTCTGAGCTCCTGTGTCGCAGACTGAGACACTGTGTTTCCAGCACCAGAACAGCACTACCATCGACCCTAGCTCACAGTGCGGGCTGCCCACGGGAAGATCCACCTTTTCTGCAGTCGCCCAATGGGCCTTGGATGTCATAGTAATCCCCTTCTCCCATCCATCCCCCGTATCCACCTCATTCATATCTCGGCTGGTCTTGTCTCGGGCTCTTGTGCTTCGCCTCCTCCTCATATTCAACCTCTGCCATCTTTTGTTCAATTTGAACCTCCTTTCCCTTCCCAACCAGTCGGCGCACAGTCTCCTTTCCGTCTCGTCGACTTGCGATCCTTCATACTACCAAACAGCGGCCGGTTTACGCTTCCACGCATGCGGGGGTTACAAATCATCCATTTGCTGAACACTCTGCCACGCCATCAGCCTCCTGCTTGATCAGGAGTTTGTCAGCGCGCAGTGATCACTCGTTGCTTGACCCTTGGATCCTGCAACACTTGTTGGCTGTCGATCTCTGACTCCAACCATCAAACACCTCGTTGACATCAACAACAATGTCTTGGAAGCTTACCAAGAGTACGTCTTTATGTCCGATATCTGTCGCATCACTAATATCCATCAGAGTTAAAGGAAACCCATCTGGGTCAATCCTTGAGCCCCTTCTCTCGATCCCCCTCTACTTCAACCATCACTGAAAAGGAAAAAGATGGCCAAGCTAGCGGCGCTGTTACGCCTACAACGGAAAATGCCATAGGTGAGCAAATTGGACTGGAGTAACGTCAGTATCTGACTTGAACAGCTGCCTCCGAGGCCATGACACAGGCCCCTGTTGTTAAGCCCCCCAAGCCCGGTATCCTTGTTGTCACCCTCCACGAAGGTCAAGGATTTTCTCTTCCTGAGCAGCACCGAAGTGCTTTTGCCTCGTCACACCAAGGATCGATGTCTTCGTCCAACGCTCTTGGAATGTCTGGCTCTGTTCGACCAGGATCTTCACAACGTGTCGCCGGATCATTTGTTAACGGCAGTAACCGACCGCACTCTTCCGCTGGCGGCTTCAACGGCATCCCCACCAACCACGGTCGAATCTCCGGAAAGTACATGCCATACGCCCTCCTCGATTTCGACAAGGTCCAGGTCTTTGTCAACTCGGTCGATGGAAACCCTGAGAACCCTCTGTGGGCCGGTGGAAACACTCAGTACAAGTTCGATGTGTCAAGAGTGACAGAGCTCGTCATCCACCTGTACATGCGCAACCCGAATGCGCCACCCGGATCTGGACGAAGCCAGGATATCTTCCTCGGTGTTGTCCGCATCAACCCCCGATTCGAAGAGAGACAGCAATACGTTGAGGACCCCAAGGCCAGCAAGAAGGACCGCGAGAAGGCTGCTGCTGAGCACGCAGCGCGCAATGGTCACCAAGGTGCCGAGTGGGTCGACGTGCAATATGGAACTGGTAAAATCAAGGTTGGTGTCGAGTATGTCGAGACTCGAGCAGGTAAGCTCAAGATTGAGGACTTTGAACTACTCAAGGTCGTCGGCAAGGGCAGTTTCGGCAAGGTCATGCAGGTACGCAAGAAGGACACAAACCGAATCTACGCCCTCAAGACCATCCGAAAGGCGCACATTATTTCGCGATCCGAAGTCGCCCATACACTCGCCGAGCGATCTGTGCTGGCACAGATCAACAACCCTTTTATCGTACCTCTCAAGTTCAGTTTCCAGTCACCGGAAAAGCTTTACTTTGTTCTCGCCTTTGTCAACGGAGGCGAGCTGTTCCACCACTTGCAAAAGGAGCACCGATTTGACGTCAACCGATCCCGCTTTTACACTGCTGAGCTTCTGTGCGCCTTGGAATGTCTGCACGGCTTCAGCGTCATTTACAGAGATCTCAAGCCCGAGAACATTCTCCTGGATTACCAAGGCCATATCGCTCTCTGCGACTTTGGTCTCTGCAAGCTTGATATGAAGGATGAAGACCGTACCAACACATTCTGTGGTACACCCGAGTACCTCGCTCCAGAGCTGTTGATGGGCCAAGGTTACAACAAGACAGTCGATTGGTGGACTCTTGGTGTTTTGCTGTACGAGATGTTGACAGGCCTGCCACCTTTCTACGATGAGAACACCAACGAGATGTACCGCAAGATTCTATCAGAGCCTCTTCACTTCTCTGATGTGGTTCCCCCAGCTGCTAAGGATCTCCTCACCAAGCTTTTGAACCGTAACCCTGAGGAGCGACTTGGTGCCAATGGATCAGCTGAGATCAAGGCGCATCCTTTCTTCCATGCTATTGACTGGAGGAAGCTTCTACAGCGCAAGTACGAGCCTACATTCAAGCCCAGTGTGGTATGTACCCCCTAATTCGAATCGAGATTGAACCCTACTGACTTTTGCAGGCCGACGCTCTGGATACTGCCAACTTTGACCCCGAATTCACATCGGAGGCCCCTCAAGATTCTTACGTCGAGGGCCCCATGCTCTCTCAAACCATGCAGAACCAATTCCAAGGATTCAGCTACAACCGTCCAATCGCTGGACTAGGAGATGCCGGCGGCAGTGTCAAGGATCCATCATTTGTCGGTAGCTTGACAGATAACCGATAAGTCGTTGAGGCAGAGAGACAACGGGTAGACAGCGAGCAGGACTGGCTGACTCGGACATGGTATCAGTCTTGTCGATGAGCCGGCAGAGGAGGGGAGGGAACACGTGTAAGCCATGATAAGGACAACCTAGGAGGTGGAAACCTAGAGGATGAATGTAGATAAGAAGCCTTTATTTGCTTTGGCGTGTTGGAGTTTGAAACACTCGTTAGTTCTGTGGATATGTCATTCTGTCAATGTAGATATCTTTCCGTGAATTTGTGCCGTTGACTCTGCGGTTCATTGTGCATTCTTCTGCACTCATGACAATGCTATTGTTTCAATCATTGTTTGCGAGGCTAGTATGAACAATGAGACCTGGCGCCTTGCTTCACTGAACTCATCGTTTCGACAGCAATGCAAACTTGACTCTGCAACTGACCTGAAGAGACCACTACCTTGCACTCCAACTTGAGACCATAACCGACCAATTTAATGTTCAAGTATCAACGTTCCCGCTCAACAATGTTCAGGAGTCGACTATGATTGACTTTCAAACGACACTTGTCACAACACCAACACCAACCAACAACAATCACCAACAAACAGACGCAGAAGAAGGACAAAAAACAAAAAGCAATGCTCACTGCAGGGTTCGAACCTGCGCACATTAAATGTAGCAGAATCCTCAGCAGTTGAAAGCTTAAGTCTGCCGCCTTAACCACTCGGCCAAGTGAGCTATTGAGAAAGGCGTTATTTTCCGAGTCGTGATAGGGTCTAAGTGAAAGGTCATGATCCTGAGGTGAGCTGTTTTGGGGCTCCATGAGGCTTTTTCGGAAAAGGTTGGGGGTCTTTATGATGGATGAGGGATATCATGACAACCCATGCATGCTTGAAGAGTCTAGGCTAGGCTATAGGCTGAAATGAAGTGGAAAAGTTTTAATTGAGGCTGAGATCGGAGAGATTGCCGGGGTTGGGAGGGGAAAAGGTGAGAGTCAGCTCGGTGAGGACATCGAGATTTTACGACTTTGTTAGTCGATATGCTATTCAGTTTACAGTATGTTCTATCTGATTGCAACAAATGGCCTCTCCTAAGCTCCACAGCCTCACGTTCATATCCATGATCAAAGAGAGCCAGGATCTCCAGGGAAGTTGATACAGACATCTCACGATAAATAAGCTGTCGTCGGTGTCTCAGCCGGAGTTGATGCGGGCCAACCACGGCGAGTGCACGGCATAACTGGAGGCCCTTGACTGTAGAGCCTCCACTGAGATTATGACGCATGCAGGATAAAAGAGAGCAGAGGCTAATATGATTATGGAGACATGACGAAAAGATTTGGAAAAGTTCAGTCAGCCAACCTTGATGATTTGTAAATTTGGTAGCAATTGTTAAGTAAGGCGGGGCTTAAAGTTATAAGCTGTTGAAGAGCTCTTGTTTTTAGCTTGGAGAACATGGTGTAGCGTCATGCTGTCATTGGAGGGGTTAGCTGACAGAAGAGAGACACACGGACATGACTTGGGGGAATTGGCGATATGAGTGATAAAAAGATGTCACATCATGGCAATTAGGAGTAGAAAGTGGTATCATGACATTAGATAGCATCAATTAATAGACTGTCCCTGTAGAACAAGAAAGAATTGATCATGGTTCAAGTGGGATGATGAATGCCCCCACTCTACGTCCGCCCATGCCGCTCTCTGCTCTTCCCCTCCCCCTCCATTGACATTGGATCCATCGGAGCTCTACCTTGCCATGAGACGCACCCAAGACAATTCAGAGACATAACCTCATTTCCCCTCCCACTCTTTTCTGATCTGATATTTCTTCCCTTCTTTCCATCACCTCCATTCTTATCCCCCCATAACTATCATTATACATCATCAATATGGCCCCCGCAAACACTCTCCCCGCCTGGTCTGACCTCCAGGCCCATCGCGACAGCGTCGGCAAGTCCTTCGTCCTAAAGGAGGCATTCGCCTCCGACCCCCAGAGATTCGACCGCTTCACCCGAACCTTCACCTCCGACGGCGTGTCCTCCGAGATCCTCTTCGACTTCTCCAAGAACTTCCTCACAGATGAGACCCTCGATCTCCTCGTCAAGCTCGCCGAGCAGGCTGGCGTCGAGAAGAAGCGCGATGCCATGTTTGCTGGTGAGAAGATCAACTTCACCGAGGGTCGCGCCGTGTACCACACTGCTCTGCGAAATGTCAGCGGTTGGGATATGAAGGTTGATGGTGTTGATGTCATGAACACAAAGGGTGGTGTCAATGAGGTTCTTGAGCACATGAAGGAGTTTTCTGAGCAGGTTCGAAGTGGAGAGTGGAAGGGATATACTGGCAAGAAGCTCACAACCATCATCAACATTGGTATTGGTGGTTCTGATCTGTAAGACGCTCGATGCCCCGATAGTACTAGACTGACATCTTGCAGCGGCCCTGTCATGGTCACCGAAGCTCTCAAGCACTACGGCGCTGACGACATGACCCTTCACTTTGTCTCCAACATTGACGGAACTCACATCGCCGAGGCCCTCAAGAACTCTGACCCCGAGACCACTCTCTTCCTCATCGCCTCCAAGACCTTCACCACCGCAGAGACCACCACCAACGCCAACACAGCCAAGAAGTGGTTCCTCGAAAAGACCGACAACAAGGGCGATATCGCCAAGCACTTTGTTGCTCTCTCCACCAACGAGGAGGAGGTTACCAAGTTTGGTATTGACAGCAAGAACATGTTTGGCTTTGAGAGCTGGGTCGGTGGCCGATACTCTGTCTGGAGTGCCATTGGTCTGAGCATTGCTCTCTACGTTGGCTTTGACAACTTCCACAAGTTCCTTAGCGGTGCTCATGCCATGGACAAGCACTTCCGCGAGACTCCCCTCAAGGACAACATTCCTCTTCTCGGTGGTCTTCTGAGTGTCTGGTACTCTGACTTTTTCCAGGCTCAGACTCACCTTGTTGCTCCGTAAGTTGGTCAGAAAATGCTATGCGAGTGCAGACTAACGATTATAGCTTTGACCAATACCTCCACCGATTCCCTGCCTACCTCCAGCAGCTCTCCATGGAGTCCAACGGAAAGACCATCACCTCTGATGGATCGTCTGCCAAGTACACCACTGGTAAGTGGATAAACTCGTGCATGAAACCCAGCTAACGATCCAGGCCCCATTCTCTTTGGCGAGCCCTGCACCAACGCTCAGCACTCCTTCTTCCAGCTCGTCCACCAGGGCACCAAGCTGATCCCCACCGACTTCATCCTCGCCGCCAAGTCCCACAACCCTGTCAGCGACAACCTCCACCAGAAGATGCTCGCCTCCAACTACTTCGCCCAGGCTGAGGCTCTCATGGTCGGCAAGACAGACGATCAGGTCCGTGCCGAGGGTACACCCGAGGAGCTTGTTCCTCACAAGCGCTTCCTTGGAAACCGACCCACGACGTCCATCCTTGTCGGCGGTGCCATTGGTCCCGCCGAGCTGGGTGCCCTGATCGTGTACTACGAGCACCTCACCTTTACCGAGGGTGCTATCTGGGACATCAACAGCTTTGACCAGTGGGGTGTTGAGCTGGGCAAGGTCCTGGCCAAGAAGATCCTCAAGGAGCTTGATGAGGCGGGCAATGGTGAGGGACACGATGCTTCTACTGGTGGACTGATTGGAGCGTTCAAGAAGTATGGTAACTAAAAAGGAGGATTGAGTGTTAATGCGTAGCGAGTGGAACGATGTTGATAATGATTAAAGATAGCATGAATAAGTTTGACGGCCTGTTTCCTGGATGTATCTTGTAAGTTGTGCATGGGTATTTTGTCTCTGTACATGTCGACACGCAAAAGTACTCGTAAGTATTATGAAGAGAGCAATGTAGTATTGATCGCTGTGTATCGTGATTATCTGCATGTCTCTTTTCAGATTTCCTTGTTATTCTCAGATGTCGATTGCATTGCAACGTCAAAACACGGCACGAGAAGACGGCACAAAGTATACCATGCACCTGCGCGATTTCTCACATTTACATACATATCAAATCGCAACACCTTATCAGTTGGGATCTATATTAATGACACGTGGAACAAGGCACCTCGGTCGAATGAGTGTTTTGTCTCGAAGTTCCGTGTCTCCGGCAGATGTATGTATTTCCGCTTTGGGTAGTGTCACTGCGTATATCGGTCCATTGAACAGTATCAAGGCACTGCCACGTTCTAAGAGCATTGAGTCCAGGTGCATTAAGAGTGCGTTTGAGCGTCAATGGTGAGACGAGCAGCTGAGGTTCAAGCATGTGGAGTTTTGCGGGGGAATATGGGGAAGAGGGGGGAATTGCTCTTCTGAGGGTGTATAAGGTGGTATGTTTATGAGATATATCACGCAGAGACTTATCACATCGGGGTTATAACGGTGCTTTTTATCGCGGGGGAGAACCCCAGACATGAAGTGCAGGAGTGTGAGATGGAGGGCGGGGAAATGGAGATTACTACCTATCAAGGCGCAGGTGTTGGCTGAAGGGAGAGTGTTGGTCGTGCTTGGGTCTAGATGGTGAAGGTGCTGTGATGTTTGATGTTGACGTTGGCTTATCACGATATCAACTGTACACGGGAGTTAATTCGGCTCATGTCGGGAAACAACACGTTTATTTTCTGAGTTTGGGCTACAAAGCGACGATCTCTTGAAACAAGAACTAAAGGATCGTCATTGCAAGTCACGGCATCCGAAGTGAGCGTTTGCATGCAATGCAGTGATTCCATCTGAATAAGCCGCAGTCAAAGCGAACTGCATCCAAACGTCTCTCAACCAATGAATACCACGAACGCAAACTGTGAGCCCGTTCTGATTTCGTCAGACTCAACTCCACTCACACTAACGCAATACAACAAGACACGGAAGAATTTTTGTCATTGGCGAGTGTGAGTGGGTAACGGTCTCTGACGTCGAGGAAAATGAGGCTTTTCACGATGTTCTCGTTCCCGCGTCGATGACGAGATGGTTCAGTTGCAGTTTGCAGTTTTTTTCTTGGTTAGAGGTATGCTATGCTACATCGGTGAGGGATGGTGGCTTGGACCCCTAGACCCTTGAGATGAGAGACAGTAACAAACGGTTCACCTCTATTACATTGTCTTGGTGAACATGAAGATGCAGATGAAGATGAAGATAGAGATGGGCTTGGAATTGAGTCCCGAAATTTGCTGAGTCGTATAGACATTAGATTCAGCCTGAAGAGATACAGTTTCCCTTTCCCAGATCAACAGGTCCCGCGGTAACCGACCGAAGATAACTGAAGGCATCACCAATCAGAATACGGCGCTAAACAGTTTGAACGGTGGCATCTTGGCTGTTTGATCCACTGACGGTTGATTCGCTGCAGCGTTATCTACGGAGGGAGGCTATGCTAGAACGGAAGCGGGTTCGTCGGGGTTGAGGGCCGAACGGAAAAGGGTTACGACTTGATCCGAAATGCCTCAAAACGCACTCTGATAGAATACGCCCTCAAAAGTGAGCCAGTTTGAGGTTGAGGGAATTATGCTTGAATAGTGGCATGGTATCGGTGATTCTACGGTAGAGAAATGAATACGGTGGCAGAAATAATCCGTTTGACCCCTGGCGAACAGGAACCAGACCAGAGGCTCAAGGGAGGGGGAGGGTAACCCTGGATGTAGGATATGACGTATTAGTATGCAGTTTGAACTTCATCGGGAGAGTAAGACAATAGCGCCCGTATCTGACGGATGCAGTTACACGGATGATAACGATATTTGTTTACTTGTGATGAATCACTGGTTCTTAGACCACGAGACGGTAACACAGAGCACGAGATACACCACAAGTCCTATCACTATCTCAACCTATTACACGTGCTACACGAGCCTGAACAGTCTAGATTTCGTGTTGTTACTGCACCGGAATATTTTGCATGTGTGATACCCCAAGCCTTACCGAAAGTCTTCACATGCATGACGCCTGTTTCAACTCATCATCATCAGTCACTTTGATTGACTAGCCTCGAAATGCACACACGCGAAAAGCCGCCGTGAGCGCCGTCTAATTCGATGTCCCGCATCTCCACACCCCTGCCTGCATCGTGAGGAACAAAGAAAAAGCAGAGACAGAGGGGACCCTGGTTTGGGGCTCAGACGGAGGGGAATGGCCGAAATACCGACGATGTTCTGAAAACATATGATGGTGATGATTAAATCATAAAAATGGAATTAAAAGGGGGGAATTAAAAAAAGAAGGTCATAAAAAAGGAGAAAAGCACGATAGATCGAAAGTCATCGTGATATTGAACAAGTGATGTCAATTGACTGCCCCAGAGAAAAGAGAATTGTGGAAAACCTGGGGTGTTAGGTTCTGGAGGTACTGTAACACTGTTAGTGTTGCACTGCGTTAGAGGGGAAAAAACCACAGTCCGTCTGCTTTCACAGTGACCCACGATGCAGAGAGTCGACGTCAGAGGTGGGATTGACACGAAAACGGTTTACTTGACAAGAAATATCCACTTTTTTGCACGGATCGAGCAGTATCTAGATGATTCTAGGTTTAGTCATTGTCTGATGCCTTATTTGCAGTATATATCTCGTGAAAGAACCCTCAAGATAATGAAAGTCTGGGTAAATAGTCGTGGCGATGTTAATGAGACTGTGAGAATACTCTGAAAATGAAAGCGTGTGGCGTGAGACAGGGTCCTTATCCGTCTACCAGAAGAGGCACTTTCGGGCAGAGGTGAGGTGAGGTTGCATGCATGCAGAACAACCCCGGGCCCCCTGTGCGAACACCCTGTAGAGCGCCGGATAACCTCCGTAAGGCAGTGGAGGCGGGCTTCACCAGTTACGGTCGGTGAAACGGTAGAGGGGGATGATCCACATGGTGAGGATGTCCAGTGGTTCTTATTTGTTTGTCAGCTTATTGGAGGCCTGTTGAACAGTTGTCCTGTATGAGTGAGCATGTTACTGATCTGTACGGACAACTGACAATTCGTTAAACTGACGAGGTATGGGTATGTTTCGGCGAGGCTACGGTGTAATGATAACAGAAAGAGAGATAGTATCCAATGGATCTTCGCTGGGATGGACACGGGCTAGAGTGTCGGATGGTTGTTTGACAAACAGACGGCGCCAAGATTAAGAGTCAGAGTGCTGAGGTCACAGAGTCCACTGTACCGATGATGGCATGGTACAGGTACTGATACAACCGTAATGTACTGTACGGGCTAGACGGGCTGTGACTGTGAGTGAGCCTGGGCTGGGGGCTGTACTTGGCATGAAGTCTCCACTTGTCCGGGTTGAACTCAAACTTGACTCGGTGGGACCTGCCAGACCAGACCGGACCCATAACCCAGTCTTGACCAGGGCAGGAACGACACAGTACGTACCATGATGGCATCAATGGGTCCCCTCCAGGTTCCCGTCATCGTCACTCACCCTCAAGAGTCAAGGAGGGTGGATGGCTTTGGTCTAAACATCCATATAAACTCGTCTTCTCCCCCCCTCGATACGGTCACCGTTTTCATCCATTCCATCCATCACTACTTTCAACTCCTAAACAACTCTTCTATTGCTTCCTATTTGAGGCATTCGCACTCATACATCTGAGACTCTCTTACATACTCACTCCCACTTACACACAAACCCCACACAACCGCAATAATGGGCAAGACTGCTGTTCACTTTGGCGCTGGCAACATCGGTATGTCCTTTATCGCTACACGCTCTAACCTCTTATGCTAACTATCCAGGCCGTGGCTTTGTTGCCTGCTTCCTTCACAACTCTGGCTACGATGTCGTCTTCGCTGATGTCAACGACTCAATCGTCAACCAACTCAACAACACTCCCTCATACCGCGTCATCGAAGTCGGCTCTGAAGCTACCGTCGAGAACACCATCACAAATTACAAGGCCATCAACTCAAGGACACACGAGGAGGACTTGATTGAGACCATCCGCACAGCTGAGATCGTCACCTGCTCAGTCGGCCCCAACATCCTCAAGTTTATCGCCCCTGTCATCGCCAAGGGTATCGACCGCCGATCAACAGAAGAGTCTCCCCTGCATGTCATTGCCTGCGAGAACGCCATCGGTGCCACTGATACCCTTGCCGAGCACATCAAGAACAACACTGATGCCTCTCGTCTTGAGGACCACCACCTCCGAGCCCGATATGCCAACTCTGCTATCGACAGAATTGTTCCCGCTCAGGATCCCGATGCTGGTCTTGACGTGACACTCGAGAAGTTCTTTGAGTGGGTCGTTGACCGCACTCCCTTTGAGGATGTTGGCATCCCCGACATCAAGGGCATCAATTGGGTTGACAACCTTGAGCCCTTCATCGAGCGCAAGCTCTTCACTGTCAACACTGGCCACGCCACCGCTGCCTACCACGGTTACAACCGAAGAAAGCGCACTGTCTACGATGCTCTCCAGGACAAGGACATCATGGCTGAGGTCCGCGGTGCACTTATGGAGACTAAGAACCTCATTGTCTCCAAGCACGCTATTGACGAGGAGGCCCAGGCAGCTTACGTCGAGAAGATCATCAAGCGAATTGGCAACCCCCATCTTGAGGATGCCGTCGAGCGTGTCGGCCGTGCTCCTCTCCGAAAGCTGTCTCGCAAGGAGCGATTCATCGGCCCTGCTGCTGAGCTTGCTGAGAACGATCAGCCCATCAAGTACCTCCTCGACGCCATCGAGATGGCCTTCCGCTTCCAGGATGTCCCCGATGACGAGGAGTCCAAGCAGCTCGCCGAGATCATGTCCGAGAACGGCCCTGAGGACGTTGTCAAGCAGGTCTGCGGTATTCAGGACAACGAGAAGATCTTCCCTCAATTGGTCAACGTTGTCCAGCGCGTCCAGGCTGACAGTGCTGAGGAGTAAGCGATTTTCATTCGGCGCGATTAACTAGAAGAGATGGAGCCACGGTTACAGAGTGGCATGGCATGGCGTTTTACGAGATATGACATACAATTTGCTTTAATGGCAGCAAGGCGCAGGAAGGACTGGGATTCAATTCGAGCCTAAGGCATGATTATAGATTGATAGCACTGAATACATCGGTTGCTCAACTACATTTATGAACAATGCATTGTGATTGCTGTGATTGATGACTGATGTGAATAGAATGTGAGATATTGTAAATCGAAGGTGACAGCTAGGGGAGGAAAGAAAACACAATATCTCGATCATAAATGACAATAAAATTTAGGTAAACTTAACATGAGTGTAGGATACATTTTGCTGTTGATGTTGACACCTTGTATCAAGGTCTGATGTTTTCTTGCTTCCCCAAGGCCTGGGAATAGTGGCAAGATGAGGCATTTGTCCATCGGGCCTAATGGCATTAATCACGGCCCAACATGGCGATGCCTACGTCGACATGCCCAATTAATTAATCTCGTCAATTGCCAATTGTCGCATGTCCTACCCTGCATTTGCACTGATATCGACGGAGATCTGATGTTGCGTTCCCCTGTAGCAGCCGGGATCATATCTCGATACATCGCCAACGGAGATCCGACCCCGTCAACAATGCCCCGAAACAAATTTCTCATTCGCTGTAATAGTCTGAGGAATGACTTCCTATTCGTCACGAATAGTCTGAGGCACAACCTTTATTCGCCATGGATTGTCTGAGGCATACGTCGATATCATGAGATGGAATTCGGCCCAGTTCCCTGGACAACTCCACTAAGAGCCGCTAGCGCGACCCCTTTTTAACCTTGAACCGTCCGATCGGGAGGTCCGTAATCTTGCATCAGACCACGATTTGCATACCCACACCAACCTTGATCGCCCCACGGTATACGATATTCGAGAGAGAAGACCGTTGTTATACGAAACGGAAAACATGCTCAAAGCGCTGTGGCTGGCTGGCCTGGCCACCGCCTCAATCACCATCCAAGTCCACCGCGTCGACCCATTGCCCTTCACCGCGTCAGGTATCGCTACATCAGCTGCAGATCTATTCTCGCGGAGCTGTCCAGAAGAAGCCGAAAACACAGCCTCACTACTCGCATCATCGTTTGATGACGTCTCAGGAAGAAATGTACTGCCCTCGTCGGATGGGTTTGTGAGGGGTGCTGTTGAGGCGTGGGCTAAGCACGAGCATCTCATCCTACGCCCTGATGAGATCTGGTTTGAGGTTCTGGCGCAGATGAATGTATACATGAGTACCCACTCTGAAGCTCTCCGGCATTTATTCGTTGATCACTCTGGACGCGAGAAGATTACAGTGGAGGGTTTTTCGTGGGAGGGTATCATTGGTGCGTTTAGGGGGGAGATACAGAGGAGGGTTAAGACGGGGTGGTTGTTGGATTGGATAAAGCCTGGTTTCAGCACTTCGACTGCGCAGGATGACGTTACGGCTACGGTGTTGATGATGGGGCTGATGCAGCATTTCTTTGGGTATGAGGGCATGCTGGTATGTGGAATACCGAGTGTGACGTTACTGGGGGAGAGGGAGGATTGGGTTAAGCTGGGGGAGAAGGTTGAGATGTTGAAGGAGTTTGGGGATGAGGCGAGGGGGTTTGCGGAGAGGTTGAGGCCGATTATGAAGAGGTTTGTTAGGTCCTGGGATGTTGATACTGATGGAGCTGATGGAGGTGAGAGTGATGGGGAGAGGAAGTTGTTTTGGGAGCAGATTGTTAGGGCAAAGAAGAAGTGGTCTTGTGGGGAGGGGGCGAGTGAGTGGGATGTTTCGGGGTGGATTACGGGATTCATGTATTGGGATCGTGATGGGAAGGTTAGGGGAGTATATGAGGATTGGTATGATAACTGGGACGAGGATGAAGAAGAGTCTGCAGAGAAGGTTGAAGAGGTCAAGAAAGACGATACTAAGGCCGAGGTCAAGAAAGAGGAGGTTGAGATGGGCATATTCCCCAACGACTGGTCCCTCACAATCGACGGCCAGAGCTACATCCCCATCACCCTCTCCGACATCAGCATCGGCTACGCCAAAGCGCCCCTGACCATGAAGAACTACCCCTCAGAAGGCGTCGACACACCGGCGTTTCTCGTAGCAGGCAACGTTGGCGTGGAGAAGAAGAATACACCGGGGGGAGTCATGGCGCAGCCTGTGAGTGGGTGGTTTGTGTATGCGGGTGTTGAGGCGAATTATAGCGCTGGGCCGTGGATGGGGAGTGGTGAGGAGTTGGGAGGGATCGCGGGGGGGATTGTGAGCTGTAAGGCTGCGACGGAGAGTGATAAGGACGGTGAAGTTGAGAATGGAGCCAAGGGTGAGGTTGAGAAGGAGGAGGAAGTAAAGGATTTATAAATGTAATGTCTATTGATAGTAAGAAGAGAAGAGAAGAATAAGACTGGATTAATACAAGTTACACGGGAAATACAGGCTTGGGAGCTTTCCATCCTCGACAGCAGAAACTGGGCATGTCGTGCATTTTCTTTCCGAGAAGGCCCCAGGGTGGATCACAACCGTTTAGTTTTTGTTTCCAGGCGTCTTCGTTGAATTGGTAGTAGTTGCCTGATGCTGGTTAGGACGTATTCTGAGATAAAAGAAGGGAGGGCAGGAATGAGCGGGGATTGATAGGGATACGGAGGGAGGGAGGGGGAGAAGGAGAGGTAGAGGGGAGACGTACCATCTTTGCAGGCGCAGAGACGAGGAAGACAGCAGTTGTTTGGCTTAGGGATTGTGCTGATATCGTTAGCATTGGCACTGATTGAAGCCAGAGAGGTTGGAACAGAAGATAAGACTTGGGGATAGAGAGTCCAGGGGCCAGCAGGATGGGAGACAGGAGGAGAACAGGGGACACATACTAGTGATAGCAGCCACTGCTAGCCTGCTCAGGAACAGGTTTGAGAACAACCGGCTCGGGAGGAGGAGTAGCAGCCGCGAGGGCGACAAGTGTCAGTGTAGCGAGTGTGAGTTTCATGTTTCTTGCTTTGTGCTGAAAGATAGGAGGAGAGAAGAGGATAGGGAGTTCATATAGTTAAACGTCATGGTTTGGATAGTGTGAAATTGATGTGAGATGAGTTTGAAGGCAGTCAAGTATTGGGTAATTGAGAAGAGAGGGCGCACGGTTGTTGGTTGGATGGTTCTTTGTTGGCTTGCATTGGAAGCAGGGTGGACATCAGGGAATGGCATGGGAATGGAGACGAGGTGCTTTGTCTGTTCTATTTTGAGAATGAGAGTGCTTGGAATAGAACTGAAGGAATAAACGTCTTTTATTGGCAGTGGTTCTTGTGATGCGAATGAGTGTCGCTTGTTCATCTTGGCGGAGGGGGAGTGTCAGCGATGTCAAATCAATTGACTCCGGTACAATCCCGCTCGATATCTAGGTAGTTGCTGTTGGTCCACGGGTCGAACGAGATGGAAAAGCAGTCAAGCGATTGCAGCTCTGCTCAGATGCGATTGGATCAAGTGCTTGGTAGGAGACTGAGCCTGTCCATAGCTCAACTTGGTACAACGGCATTATCACAAGGACGGGATGGATAGGGACAAAGAAGAAGGTGGGTGAGATGGAACGACCAGGCGCAATGAATGTCGGGGCTGTATGAGAGTCAGAAGAAATGGAAGAGATCACAGTGCAGTTGAGCATTGCTCTTCCTCGGAGACAGCCCAGATGTTCAGAATGCATGAAACAATTCGCTGTCGTATATTGTCTACCCATATCCTCAAAGAATGTCTTGTAAACTATCGCTTATTCTCATGCTGAGAGTTCTCGGGCTTCTCATGTCACGGTTGCTACCCCAATCTTTTGCAACATCTGAAACGGAACTCGGTCGCTGGTAGAATCCAACTTGGCGGTGTATCCTGTAGATCATGTCAGATGACTCGTGAGAAGCCAGCATACATTGACTCACATCGTGAACGCTTGAATTGAGCCCCAGACCATCAGACTCACTCACTCTCTTCTTGTCTAAATGCCATCAGTGTCAATACAAGTCCCCCTAATGGATGGATGACTTACCGGGTACGGAATCCGTGGCTGACGGGTACCGGGCCGTAGTGTCTAGATAACGGTCCGATGATTACCAACCTCCTCGACCACATTGACATCTATCCCCCTGCCATCTGGAAAAAGATATCGCATAAGGTCGTGAATCTCACGCAGTGCGTTGCGCCTAGTGATGTGGAATGTAGTACCATGTTCTATGTCGTTTGCGTTCCGGAAGTTGGACCAGTCGTGAAGGGGAGGGTCGTCGGGTTGTGCGGGACTGACGCTTACAATCAGCTGGCCATGTCGGCGAATCGCAAGTACTCTCCAGGTTTCTGTCTCTGTGCCGTGGGTTTGGGGCCCTGACGTCGCGGAAGGGGGATGGGAGGGATTCATTGTTGATTAACTGGGACCCGTTGGGAGGTCAAGATTCTGGCTGTTAATTGTGGATGGTCTTTTTGTATGATGATTTAACAAGAGATTGATGATAAAATTGATGAGAGAGGGAGAATACGAGAAGACTTTGTGATTTGACTGAGAATAACTAAGGTGCCTACCTAAGGTCCAAGTACGACCTTCCACTTGATGATATCGCGAAAGAAGGAGGCAACCGGTTCCGGGGCCTCTATTGCAAGTACCTTGTCCTCGGCTTCCATAAAGTTCCGCAATCCTTAAAAACCCCCTTTCATTCCTGCCCCGAGAGTGTCGTGATTCAGCGTCGGTAGGTCTGGTCCTGTAATGACTGCGTAGGGCCTGTGTCGGCGAAGCGGCATCGACGAACACTCTGTGAACCGTTAGCATTGAGCAGCAATCTGGGGCGCGACTACTAACCTTCTCTCAAAACGAGTCGTAATAAACCCTGTTACTCCTTCCGCACTCATTTGTGCTCACCAGAGACCCCTTGAAAGTTGATGCCAGAGATTGGAGTCATTCAGACCAGCCATTTCGAACCCTCATGACCCAGAACACCACGAAGGCCAGGCATAAGAGGGCAAGCCGAAGTATATCCCGATGGAGGTTTGATCCAGTTCCATGGCAGATAACGTCCCGGGTTGCTGATGATAACAATACTCAAGGGTTTAACCAGTGAAAAGTCGTAAGGGCCGTAGAAGTCGACGAAGCCACCATGAGGAGAGGTAGACACGTACATCCAGATCTCCGGATGCTCTTCTACCGCGTTTCTGAGGATCCAGTCTCGAAAGTCGTACAGACTGTCGTAGCAGCTCACACGCGCGGCCCAGTTGTTTTCGCTGCCAGGAATTCGGGCGCAGATGTCGGTTTGGGGACCATCTGCGCGAGGGTTCTTGATGAGGAGTGGTTTATTGGTGTGGATTTCAACCGCTGGAAGGATGCGTAGTAGACTAAAAGCCGCTAGATGGGGACGCTGGCTTGGGATATCCTCTTCGTTTGCATCATTCTGGCTTGTGTCGCGCTGGGGGCTGGCATGTCGAGTGGCTTCACCTCCAAGAGGCGCATCACCACGGTGAGTGTGACTCTCATTCTGTGCATCAACGCTCTGGTCGGAAACTCCAGAGGGCGTTGAAGCGTCGCTCTCTACTTTGATAGGGCGGGGGACCGCGATGCTTTGTTGTTCATTGCCTTGGGCACGGCGCAGAGCCTTCCTGCGGCGGCATTCCGCGCGTGACTTGGTGCGCATCCTGGCAAGCTCGGCAGTGTTGAGGCCGATGATCCGTATGCGGGTGTTGTGATGGGAAGAAATTGAAGGAAGAAGAAAGGATGAGGAGAGGGGACTTGGACGGCTGCGAGGTGTTGCTGGCGGCTGTTGGCAGTGCGAAGGCGGAGAGTGAAGAAGATGAACTGCACTCGGCCATTCTCACGTATAGAGGGGTGAGCTTCAACGGACCTCAATGACGTCTATTAATCTTCTCATTATGCATTTCTTATACAGTCTATGTGGATCCTCTGATGTCCCTTCACAGGAGATGTCTCGACAAAGTGTTCCAATTCTCAAGCTCACAGTGCCATGATAGAAAGAGAGAAAGCCGAAAAACCTTCAAACAGTATCGCGATATAAGTGCCATGTTCATACCTCATCCGCTAGTGCAATCTCAGTTCCACGCTGCCATCACCTTCACTCCCTCACGCACAAAACCTCAATCCCAACAGCCCTCCCAAACGCAACCAAACCCTCCTCACTAATAGGCTCCCCAAACACCAACTCCCCTTCTCCACGCTCAATCCTCTCTTCCACGTTACCACGGGACTTGGCCATGATAATCGACCACGCACTCTCACCGCCCGACGACCCCCGCCGAAAACACGACAGCGTCATCCCCGGAACAATGGAAGGCGAATTAGCAGTGTCGCTTCCATCCTGGCTAGCAGCCAGTCTCGCAAGCCATATGTTTCTCGGACCGGGGACACGCCAGCAGATGTTAACCTGAGGTCCTGAAGTGTCGCAATTGACGACGTAGAAGCCGTTTGAGGCGATGATGCATGCGCGGGAGACTTGGGTTAGGTTGCGGCTGGAGAGGACAGGGGCTGAACCGTCGTAGATCGATGGAGGGATTTGGCTCCGTTGAGGTTGGGTTTCTTGGGGCTGTTGTTGGTGTCGCTGTTCTTCTTCGCGCCATCGGTTCAGCGCTCTTTCAGGGAGATTGTTGACGTGAACCAAGCTGACACAGTCGTCAAAGATGACTAGACCGCTTCGCGGTAACTCGTCTACGATATTGACTACAGTTTCTTCAGTGCGCGGTTCATCGTCTCCTTCGGGTGTATCATCCTCTGAATGTCGCGGACGGCCTCTCAGCGTGGGGGTGTCCGGTTGATCAGCGTCATGCTGATGCTCGTGAAGATGGTGATGTCTTGCCATTTTTAGCAACGTGGACTTAAGCGGACTGAGAAATTGTAGTGTATGAGTGTCGTAGCGTGAGAAGAATGAATGACGAAAGATATGGCTTGTTGGTGGGACGTGAGATGACTTGATCAGCTGCCATTTGCACTGACACGAGGGTGAGGCTGCCACTTGACACTTGTGAATCATGACACGGGATGCACAGTTTCACACAGCGACTTGATGATCAAGATAGTTTCTCGTACGTTCTGTTACATTTCCATGCTTTCGTTGATGCCATCCCTCAGCCATTGCTCTCACTCCAATTCAGATCCTCTTATCCACCGGATACGCATGACCTCGCATAACCTCGAATCCTACAAGTCTACCCAGAGCAGACATATACTCATCATCTGAACCTGTACAGATGACGCGACCCTCTCCACGCTCGAAATCATCGTAACTGCGATCACTAGAACTGCACAAGATCATGGAGATCGTGCCTTCTGCATCCGCAGGTGACAGTATGAAGGTCGTGGGAGTAAAGCCCGGCTTTCTCTCAGCGCCCATCAAAGACTTGATGCTCTTGAGGGGCTCATCAGTAGGGTCGCCGATTCTCCCGAGCCATAGATTTCGCGGGCCGGGAACTCGATAGCAGATGTTGACCTGTGGACCAGAGGGGTCGCAGTTGAAGACACGAAAGCCTTTGTCTGTATCGATGACGAGAGCCTTGTCAATGATCGTTATGTGGTCGCTCTGTTGAGGTTGAGTAGCACTGTTGCTGGTTTCTCCGCGTGAAACGGGCTGCTCTGGGCACTCGGGGAGGGCGCTGGTTCTGGCCTTCTTTCTCGGGGGACCTTCTTGATGATCTTCATTGTTGGGCTGAGGGTCTGCCCAGCGAGCTTGTGCTTTGGCGGATTGAGCGTCGAGGTTGAAGAGGCTGAAGTAGTCATCAAATACTGCGAGGCCAACTCTGCTCGGGTCGTCGATCTTGGTGAGAGGCTCATTTTGCTGGACTGGGCTGGGAGAGCGATCCTCGGGGTCTTGCTGGTCTTCGGTATCACCCTCTTCGCTGTGCTCCTCCGCAATCTCCTCCTCATATTCCTCCTCATTCTCCTCCTGCTCATTTTCAGCCGATAGTTCGTCGTTATCATGACCGGCCGCCTCTTGGCTCAGAGGCTCATTGTTTTGCGGCGCATGCGGAGGTAGACCAGGCGGGAAAGGATAGGTGTAATGATAGTGATAGTGATGATGATGATAGTGGTGGACATTATGCTGGTCCATCTTGATGCACCGACTTGAGGCAGTCGGGATCAGCTATCGCCGCGCTCTTGTTGCCGCGTTACGATGGTAAGATAAATGAATGGAGGAGAAATAAATAAAGCGCGAGGCCTCCTTTGTTGTTGATGTGAGGGATAACATCGCTGGCGGTCATTTGCATTGACGACTGTGAATCACTGCCTGCAATTGACACACTGCCAGACAGTGGCGCCTCTATTGGGAATGCCTACGATAGAATCATTATATGAATGAGCCATAATAGAGTAAGAATAGGGTCCTAACGAAGTGAAGCCTGATGCCAAATACGGCATTTTTATGTTGAAGGTGTGAGCTGACGGTCGCATTCTCAGTGAAAGTCAACACCACGGGCGCTCGGAACTGCAATAACCACCATCGCGATCAAAATGCAGTAAAAGCAAGATCAAAATTAAATCCTTCACACTCGTGAAATTGATAATTCGCGATACCCTTCATGAACTCGACGTTGATCATCGCAGGTGGCGATTTTCCACAGCTTCAATCCCCTCACAAGAAAACGTGCATCAAAAACTCCTCCCCCAGACCCCAAACCTCCACATCCCGTCATCTCGTCAACTTAACCTTGTGCCAGAAAAAACAACGGCCCAGGAGCTGGAGAAGTCCCTGCTTCTCGGTGCAAAGCTCGGCAAAAAATCCCACATTCAACTCCATTGTGGGTGAGATAAAAGGGCCCACGAGGTTGAGAGTGACACTTTTAATACTGGGTCGCGTGTCGCAGGTTTAGCACTTCAGTCAATTAAAGGTCATTGACGAACGCAAAGAGAACATAAGACCTTGATATAGATGTCAATAAAATATCCTAAGATTGCCTAAATTTATGCTGAATTTTTCTAAGTTTACCTAATTCTTTAGGATTGAGGCCTTGACCATTCTGACCAGCTTCAGCACCAAAACAAGGACCAACACCGTCATCTTGGCAAACATGGTAAACCCTCATTATGCCCGCCTAGACGCTCGGCTAACTCCCGTTCTTGCGCCGCTATCCGCCTGCCAAGGCATCTTTTCTCCGTCGGAAGGATCGCCAAGACGAGAGCGGTTCCGAGTCTCCAATTGGCACGCATCCAATGCCATACTGTACAGATTGGTTGGCTTATTACTGTTGGTGGTGGTGGTGAGATTGAGATTAGTTGCGGCTTAAAAGCTGACGAATCTGAATGAAACAAAAGCGCATTGCCAAAAGAAGCAATCCGAGAGTCACAGAGAGAGATATTGAAAGTTTAATTGCGCAGAGGGATCGGCGTATACGACGGTCTTGAGTAAGGGAGTGTGGATGATCAATAGACAATAAGTCTAAGATAGGAGATAATCCGATGTCGGGTCAATGATAAGTATGCCAGTCTGAATCAGTAACTTATTGTAAGCATGCAATTGTTCATATACGTATTCTGTGTGCTTGGTGCTGCCAATGTTCTAGCATCGCCAAGTTTACAAGTCCAGGTTGATCTCCCGCAGCCAAGAAAACGTGCTTTTAACGACGTGCATCTCCTGTCCCTTCATTCTATCCAATTTTATGGAATTGTCAGTGAGATCAACAGTTTTGACAAGCAGAATTGGACCCTTTGATCATCTTCCCCAGACCCAATTGTACCGTTGAATGTCATTGCGTGAGGTCCACCAAACACCACTGACACCCGTGACATCCACTGTAGCGAGCATCGCATTGTTTTCGCTTGCAAGAGAAAACTCTGAACTTTATTCCTGTACCCACGTCAATTTTAATAACGACTCTTCTTCCAAGGCAGAATTTGTCACCAACAACTTCAGAACCACAAATTCTACATCTTCTCCACGTAAACTGGAACCTCAATCACGCATTGAGCTCTTTGTCCGCTCCTCATGAGGACATGATCTTCAGTTCCCACCCCCGACCTTTGAGGCCCGATATTTTGTGTAATCCCCAGGTTCCTGTTTTTTTTCGCCATTTTTTTAGACGAGACTTGGGGAAGACCCTTTGATCGTCCATAACCTCATCCACATGAAACACCAATTGTAAACCACCAAAAACTTATCAATTGTGGTCGTTATTATCGTATAACTTCACGTGTAGAGCCTCGGCTTCATCATGCTTAATCACTAGCACCATCGTGGACATATCCCCTGAACCAATGACGTCTCTGCCGCTTTAATGATCGCCACGACAAGGGTTCCGGGACCAAATAGAACGTTTCATCCGCTAACACTTCCCTTCTAGCACTAAAAAAACATGCCGTTTTTTCAGGCGCCTTTGCCGCTTTGCACTTGACGTCACGCTTTTGTCTGTTTTCAGTAACACCGAGGTTTGCCTTGGCAGATCCGAAGGAGTCGGAAGACGGCATCTACAGTGTGTGTGCCCTGTAAGGCGGCGCCTGAGACTCACAGTGGCTAGAGTGAACTTTTAGCGCTCGTGGTAGTGAGTTTCAGTGGTTGGTTTGGTGGCCGCCTTGTGAACGACTCAGGCGTGGGGATCTCCAATATTCCTTCGGTCCACCCACTGTTACACTCCATGTCTTGAAGGGACTTTTTCTCGTTCTTTGACCAACTTTTCGACCTTCTTTCAAGGATGATCGTCACTTCCAACGCGTGGAGATAGTGGACCGTACGTGGAGAAGAGGTAATACGCTCACTTCAGAATTTTCGCATCCCAGACTCCCTCTCCCACTTACACCTACACTCTAACTAATCACTCTGCTCGCACTCAACATATAAACCCTCTCCTCCCCCCAATGCCTCCCTCACCAAGCTCCCCCATCCTCCCAGCTCTAGACGAGCCCCCCTCAAACATAGCAGGTCTATAGCCCCCCCTCCGTCACCATGCCTCCCTCCTTCGCAGGCCTGACGGGCAAGAAATTGTCCCTGGCCATCTCTACCGTCGCAACGACTGGTTTCCTCCTCTTCGGATATGACCAGGGTGTCATGTCTGGTATCATCGACGCAGACCCTTTTCATGATTACTTCCCCGAGACAAAGGATAGTACCATGCAGGGTTTCGTAACGGCCATTTACGAGATTGGGTGCTTGCTCGGCGCCATGTTCATCCTCTGGATCGGTGATCTTCTCGGTCGTAGAAGGGCCATGATTCTCGGTGGTTGGATCATGATCGTTGGTGTTATCATCCAAGTCACTGCTATGAAGGGCCACAAGGCTCTTGCGCAGCTCATCATCGGCCGAACAATTACTGGTGTCGGAAACGGCATCAACACCTCCACCATCCCAACATACCAAGCTGAGTGCTCCACCACCACCAACAGAGGTCTCCTCATCTGCATCGAGGGTGGTATCATCGCCTTCGGTACCCTCATCGCATACTGGATCGACTACGGCTGCTCCTACGGTCCCCAGGACCTCACATGGCGCTTCCCCATTGCCTTCCAGTGCGTTTTCGGTCTTATCCTCTGTATCTCAATGGTCTGGCTGCCAGAATCTCCCCGCTGGCTACTCACCCACGACCGACACGAGGAAGCCGAGCGTGTCATCGCCGCCATTCGCGGCTTCGAAGTCGACAGCGACGAGACCCGCGCTGAACGCGACCGTGTCGTCGACTCCATTCGTGCCTCTGGTTTCGCTGCTCAGAAGAGCACACCCGTCAAGGCTCTCTTCACCGGTGGGAAGACACAGCACTTCCGCCGTATGCTTCTCGGTTCGGGATCGCAGTTCATGCAGCAGGTTGGTGGCTGCAACGCTGTTATCTACTACTTCCCTATTCTGTGCACCGACATCTTTGGCGATAAGAACTTTGCTCTTCTGCTCGGTGGCGTCAACATGATCGTCTACGCCATCTTCGCAACGTCATCATGGTTCCTCATTGAGCGTGTTGGCCGTCGCAAGTTGCTACTCATCGGTACTGCTGGTCAGATGCTTTCCATGTTCTTGACAATGGGTTTCCTTATCCCTGGTGGTAATGACCCTGGTACCAACGCGCCTCAAATCTCAAAGGGTGCTATCGCTGGTCTCTTCACCTACATTGCTTCGTTCGGTGCTACATGGCTGCCTCTTCCCTGGTTGTATCCCGCTGAGATCAACCCCCTCAAGACCAGAGGCAAGGCCAACGCTACGTCTACCTGCACCAACTGGCTGTTCAACTTTGTCATCGTCATGATCGTCCCCATCATGATCTCCAACATCCACTGGGGAACCTATCTCTTCTTCGGCTGCGCCAACGCCACATTCTTCCCCATCCTCTACTGGTTCTACCCCGAGGTAAGCACTCTGTCTCCGTCTCTGCAATCACAACTAACAAACTCCAGACTGCCAACCGATCTCTCGAGGAAATCGACATCATCTTCGCCAAGGGCTTCGTCGAGAAGATGTCCTACGTGCAAGCCGCCAAGGAGCTTCCCTTCCTTACCCACGAGGAGGTCGAGCGCGAGGCTATCCGGCTTGGTCTCGTTGACGAGTCGAGCCGCGGGGGAGTTTTGGAGAAGCCGAATGAGGAGAGCGGCACAGTCCGCGACGACTCTGGCTTCAACTCTGAGAAGTCTTAGATTTGCTCATGACTGTTTCATAGAAACGTTTTGTGTTGGAACACATTTTGGATACCCTTTTTTTACTTAGAGTCATAAAGACTTGGAGCCATTTGGCATTATAGAGTTATAGATCAATAGACCACTATAACGAGCAATCTCCATCTCCATCTCCCCATCTGTAATCATTACCTTGACTTACACCGTGATCTCCGCATGAATTCTCCAATTTACAACGTGTGGCGAAAACTCTTTCCCCGACATTTCCCCCCCTTTGGAGATTAGATTACTCTTACCTAAACCCCGTGGAGACCAATGTGACGATCCCTGCCTTTGACCATAATTAAAATTGGAGAATCCTTTACGCGCCGGAGGAGTCCTCCGCGTTTACCCCGAGGACCACTTGTTTTTGTGGAGTTGGTCTCAGACATTTATTTCCTTTGACTTTGAAGCAGTGAGAGTTAGTGCTAGGGTCCTAGGAATCGTAGTTGGTTGGTTGGGAGGTTGTTGGCGGATGTCCCGTTTTGGAAAGCCGAGAACTGAATCATTGCACTGCATTCAGCGTGAACATGTGCTTGGAGAGGAATCATATCGTGGACTTTTTGTTATCAGGACCCATAATTGGTGTATCCTGCATTTCTTACCTGCCCCGTGGGGATATGGTTGCGGGATTGTAGTCGAAACGCGGAGATAAGCATACCTCAGCGTTGAAAGCGAGAGTATGAGATCATGACATCAATGAGATTGAAGGAAGCTCTGAAAAGAACTGGAAATATGCGATGACGAGAGTATTGTATAATCACTTTTTGATAACTTGGACATTGAGAGGTCACTGGTAATGAGACCTAGGGCAAAGACATTTACAATTCTGTCTACCCTAAGCAGGAATCGACAGAGTCGAGTCGGTTCAATAAACAAGACATCACAAGGGAACACCAGTCCCAGGTAGTCAAGAAGCCTTTGAACTTGCTATTAGAACTAAGTAACTGGACAGCCCAAAAGGATTGCCATAATAGGAAACGCACTTATATCAACTCCAAAGTCGGATCATAAGGCTTTACATAGGCCGCCTTTTTACCTGGCTGCGGGTCAGCAAACTCGTAGATCATCCACCCAGTCACAGGCTTTATCCCCTTTTTCTTCTCATCCACTTCCTCGTTACTTCTTCTCTCCTCAACAACAGGGACATAACCTTCAGGGCCGGGAAGAGCCTGTATGCCGATAGATCCAGCAAGCATCTTGCACTTATACAAGGTTCCATGATCGTTGACTTTAACCGGAACAGTGACATATCCACCTGGAATTGTATCCGTACTGATAATAGGATACGATATCTCCTCTATAATGTTATTTGTTTGACCAAGGCCTTCAGCCTCTCCTTCGTCGCTCCAGAAGCAGAATGCCGTGATCCAGCCTGACAGACTTGCTGATCCTGACCTTCGCTTTACATGAGCAATCTGGTTCCAGAATGCGTGGATGGCTGGGTCGGAAGGCTGGGTAAAAGAGAGAACCACCTTTCGAAGGATTGGCCGTAAGAGCTTGGCGAAGTGAGTCGGTTCCTCGCCCATTTCATCCAGTCTATCAAGTCTGTTGAGAATGTCCTCGTAGTCGGTTTTCTCTCCGAGGAGTGTTACTGAAGGGATACCACATAACATAGTTATTCTGTAAGAAAAGTATTTCTGCAGTGTGCCCATGAGGAGCACAGAACCAACGATGCGGTCATTTTCAGTAGTCGTTGAGAATGACGGGAGAACCCATTCTCGAAAAGAAGAATCCTTGAGCTTTTTCTCAATCGCGAGCGCCATTCTCTGGGAGAGTTTTCCGTAATCAGCAGTATGCAGAGTCGCGGTGTCAATAACCTCAAGTTTCTTCCTCCCACGATGACTAACGAAGTAATCCCGCCTCGTCTCAGAGTTGGCGTTGATGTAAGCGCTGAGTTGGGTGATTATAGCAAACCAGATATCTTCGGGGCGAATGGTGAGATGAAAGTGGTTGCTATACGCGTAGAAGCATGACCAGACGAGACCGTTCCTTGAGGCTGTGACGTGGTTCTCTTCGAGAGATGCGTTGACGGAGAATGAGCTTTGGATTATTTGCTTACACCCATTTGCTTCTTGGGCATTAACTACCCGTAGGAGCTGTGAAGTGTCGTCTTTGGGTCCTTTCCAAGAATCGACTTTGCCATTGGGAATGGCGACGGTGACAGGCATTTTGGCTGTATGAAGATTCTTCTGGGTGGGACAAGTGTTTGAAATATGGTGAAGAAACTGGTTTGTAGTGTAGGTTGCTGCCATCCCTTTTTATAGGTAAAATGATTCTGTTATGAGGTTGGCGGGTTAATTTATAGTTGAAGCTTATGACGTCTCAACGAGACATATCAAGCCAAAATCCCAATTAAGTTTGACTTTTGAAAGGTAAGATATACGTAGCCTCAGTAAAGAGAAGTTTCCAATTAGATACAGAATAATATACTTTGTGATAACTTAATTAGTAATCTTACTGGCAGCTGCTCCCAGACCAGGCCACTGACGAAGTCACACGAAGCATGGAAAAATATAGTTGAATGACATTAAGTTCCCTCGAAGAAAGATGGTTCTGACTAAGGTATAGTGTGGCAAGTTTACTTTGTCAAGAAACGGCTTATGAGCTGTGACCGACCAAGTTCTGACTGCTCAAGAGATTGGTTTACGTTGACACTCTAGTTGAACCCTTTAGTCCTAAGCTTAGCCTTCATACAGCTCAGACTAAGCCTTTATATCGTGATGTGGCACGTCAGCTCGTACTTTGTATATCGATGTCGACCTTGGGTTTCCTTTTGCAGGGCTCCCAACTCCAACAGTGATATTGACCCTCTACCACTACAAAAAAACCGACTACATCCCCTTCTTCAGAAAGAACCCAGCCAGCGTGGCAATATGTTCCAGCTGCTCAAGCGAAACACCCTCACTTCTCGACAACCTCTCCGCAACACCACTAAACGTATGCCAAACTTCTATATACTTGTTATTAGTATTCTGATTAGTCCCAATCCAATTCAACGCATACGCCATCTGCGCACGACTTCGAATCTTCTTCAAATCCTCTTCATCGATAGAAATATGACTGTAGTTGATAGCAACCTTTGGCTCCAACTTTCTATACTCTCTGGTATACAGGGCTCCTAATCTCACGCACTCGATCACAAGCGCTGCTAGCCCTGCTGCTAACCCGTTGGCGACAGAACTACCAGAGTGAGCGTCGAACTTTTGCAGTTGAGTTTTGGTTTCGTTGCTGTCGATTACGACTTCGTGACCGGGGAAGATGAAATCTACGGTTTGGGAATCGCCGACTGTATCGACTATGTTGCCGGTTGCTTTTGCGGCGCCGATTCTGAACCAGTGATGGCTGCTTGCGTGGGGGTAGCTGACGTCTGCGGATTGTCTTTGGTCAATGGCTGCGCAGAATATGAGACATCCGTATTTGCCGATGGCGTTGAAGATCGCTGTATCGAATTGACTCCTTAGTGGTTCTTCTGGGGGTTTGATGGTCCATGACATGCAGATGATCTGGGATCCTCTCTTTGCAGCGTAGTTGATAGCCTAGCCTGTTAGAACCTCGAATTGATGCCACTGGAGAATCCTTACCTTTACGGCGCTGTCAGGTTTGATCTGAAGCTTCTTGGAGTTTCCTGACCAGAATGTCTGTAGTTTGATCACATGTATGATAGCACTAGGACAAATTTTATGGATGAGTCTCGCCATCAATGTCCCATGCCCAGAAGGTGAACTCCAGTATGGCGAAACGCGTGGTGTCGATCCTCCAGTTTGGTGATCAAAGCTCTGTCCTAGAAACGTGCGATCTCTCGTGTCGTTGAGATCAGGGTGCATGATATCAACACCATCGTCGATCAGTGCCACTTTCACCGGCGGTAGAGAGGGATTGGTGGCCCTGAGAGCCTTTATCTGCTTAAAACTCTTGGTGAAGCTCATCATGCATTCCATCCATTTGTGAGGATCGATTGACCGTTGTAATGGTTGGGGTCTTGCATCGGGGACTTGGGCTTGTGCCATACGTACGCCACCGCCGGTTTTAGGAGGGATCACTTGGGGTTTGGGTCTTCCTTCGGGCCAGGAGTCGTGTAGTCTTTTCTCGAAGGCGTTCAAGTTCTCTATGGTTCGCTCACGAGATTCGAGGCCCTGATGGAATATGTTAGTGGTAAGACGAGCTGGGGCATTTTGGGTATAGACGTACTACAAAGTATCAGTAAATGCTGATCACTGACTATCCCAACTTACAAGATTCTTTAAACACTCCTCGATTGCCTCGTCACTGTGCGACGGCTTTTCCATATCTTCGACAACAACCTATTCCATTACTGGTGATAGAACCTCAGACCAATTCGTGGGTATCTCACCTTAATGATTCGAGTGACTGACTTTCCTCTTAGCCAGTCAAAAAAGAATGCCATGTCCTGAAGCTGTCAGTGACCATGTATTTTACCTTTCTCTCCTCTCTTCCTTGATGTCTTACGTCCTCTGTTCCAATTCCACTTTTCGCTTTACCCAATATTCGACTGAAGCCTCCTCCAGCACATGTCAAGCCTCTTCCTGTTCCAGCACACTTGGGCTTCACTGACGTTTTAGAGGCGCTCCTCGAGAAAACTAAAGACGACAGAGGCCAGGCATTGATTGAGGCTTTCAGAGCAGGAGACGTTGCTGTCATCCAGAATCTTTTAGGCTCATACTCGGATGGTATAGACTTTGGAGATGAGAATCTACATGAAGCTGCTAGAGTTGTCAGCCATTCGTACGATAATAAAGCAGTCAGGGGATTTGTGAAGGGGCTAACTGTGTCTCCCATAGCTTGGGCGATGGCACAGGAGTCTGCAGTGAATCTCAGAGCCATATGGAATCAGGAGAAGAACACCCCACAAGAACATCCATCGGATGAGGCGACAAGAGATGATCACGAGACTCCAGACCTTGAGCCTGATGAACCTGTTTCCAGCCCATATGACTGGCTTATGATGCCAATGCACAGAGCCGTCAAGTCATGAATGATCGATGTTGTTACTAACTACTCGAATGGGGAGTAGGGCCTAGCCCCCCAAAGGGAACAACGCCTTGCGACAGTAGCTTTATCTACATGAAGTTGAAAAACTCACATTTAAACATCGCCAAGCTCCTTATAGATGCAGGGGCAGCCCAACAGCCAAAGATGCGCACGGATACACTTCGCTGCATGTAATCACGCGGTGGTCTTCTGGGAGACGGTCGAGTTCTTGCTCTCATGCGGTGTTCCGATCGCGGATAAAGACTCGGGGGACCGCACAGCCTTGGAAATAGCTGCTATCCGGGGAGACTTCACTACCCTCGAGGCCATGCTCTCGCGCAAGGAGGAGATCGAGCGCGTGTGAATTGGAGTCTTATTAGATGCCTGCAGTTATCTAGGGTTACCATGGAGAATGACTCGGACCTGCACCCGGTGAATTTAGCAGTCAAGTACGAGAATGAGAAGTGTCTGGCACTTCTTCTCAGCCACGGCTTCAGCCCTAACGTTATCACCTCGAAGAGCGACACGGCGTTGAGAATGGCTATCATGAACAGAAGGCTTGATATCTGCAAGATATTGCTGGAGAGTAATGCTGATCCGGATCTGACGCCTGATAAGGTTAATACGCCTCTTATCCAGGCGATTTCCGAGGGAGACTTGGATATAGTCAAGCTTCTCGCTGAGAACAAGGCCACAGTAGATAAGCCTGAAGCGCCACCGGACCATGGATGATCACGCACGCCGTGTAAGTATCCGATACGTTCATGGAAATGCATACTGACTTGTTGTAGTGCAAGTGGCCGTCGACTGGAACCGCCCCGAGATTGTTCAGTATCTTCTTGAACAGGGAACAGATCCCGATGCACGAGACTCGGATGGAATCCTGGTGATAGGCGCTGCAGTAAGCGGCGGACATATAAGCATGGTGCAATGGCTAGTGGATGCAAATGCAGATGTGAACGTCGTCTACCACGATACCAAACTGACGCCGTTACATGAAGCGTGTGCCCATCCCGAGATAGTTCGTCTCCTTCTTGAGCACGGCGCAAGCATCAACAAGGGCAACGAAGACTCACGAACAGTATTGAACTTTGCCATCGTTGCGAATAACCTCGCCACTGTTGAGTTACTGCTTGACTCCAAGACTAAGCCTGATACCAATGCAGACACGAACTACTCGGATTTACGGATAGTGATACTGCGGGGTACATTGATGTCGTTGAGAAGATGCTAGAAGATGGTGTTGACGTCAAGAACGTCAATGAGCAGGGCGAACCGCTATTGGCAGATGCTATCAAGTATAATGCACCTAGTGGTATGATCCGCAAGATTCTCGGGTACAATCCTAATCTGGAAATGAGGGATAAGAAGGAGAACACGGCACTTCACTGCATCACTGGATTAACGACCCTCGAAACGGTCCGACTTGTCGTCAAGGCGGGCCGAAGACTAGATGTTTTGAACGCTGATAAAGACACACCGCTAATTGTGGCTGTTGGAGCTCAGATGGATGATGTGTTCTTTTGTATGCTGGAAAAGGATCCTTCACTGCTGACGCAGAACTTTACCGCGTCTCAGCAAAGAACCACGCCGCTTCATGAGGCGTGTAGATTTGGATCACTGGCTATGGTTCGAACACTGATAGGCCATGGTATGGACGTCAATTCATGCTGCGAAGGAATCTATGGAACACCACTGATCTCAACAACACTCCGAGGCAATTTGTTATCCTCTGCCCTGGCCAGCGACATAATCGCTCTGCTTCTTGTTAACGGAGCCAACCCAGGCAAGAAAGCGGGCTTATTCCGATATCCCCTCATCTCAGCATGTCTATCATGTCCAGCAGATACTATCAAGCTCCTTCTCAACACGGATAACTCGCCCCAAGATGAAGATTCTTTGAACCGCAAGGCAGTCCATCTGGCGTGCTATAATTCTCTTGCGGTTCTCAACGTTCTAGAAGCTCCTGACTCCGATTTTGCGGTGAGGGACGTAGTTGGTAGAGTACTGCTGCACTATGCAGCCATGACGGGGCACGTTGAGTTGGTGGAGGTGGTGCTCGAGCGCTCTGAGAGGGTTGGTATCAGTATTAATGTTGAGGACGATGATGGGTGAACACCACTGCTCTGGGCTGCCCGTGCTGCACGGATCTGGAATCGACAGCTTGAGGGCGAGTTTTCGAACAGTGATGTGATCTCATTCCTCTTGAAGTATGGAGCTGATCCTACGATCAAGGGGCATGGAGTTGACAGAGACTGGACAGTTTCTGAAGTGGCATACTATCACCACGCCGACTTGTAAGCACTCCCTACTATCAATGCCGACATATACTAACATGTTCCAGCGTCGAAGATCTAATAGACCAACCAAGTGACAAGAAGATCAGGTCTAGAAAGCGAGGTAGCGCTCCAGGCTCTCAAGACAACAAGAACGCGTACTGTGACAACTGTCTGATCGAGTCCCACGGTATTTTCTTTGACTGTTCGCAATGCTTTGACTTTAGTCTTTGTTTCAAATGCTATAGGAGCGCTGAAAAGATACATCCTCTTCATGCGTCGTTTGTTCGATGTGGGAGTGAGTGGGTTGAAGATGAGGTTGCGAAGGATGAGGATGTTCAGGAGATCAGTTTGGAAGATGGCATTAGGGAGCAGGATGTACTGTTGGATCTCGAAGAAATACCATACGAGGACTTTGACAGCGAGGTTTCAGAATAGAGGTGTTAGCGGTATTGCGTTTTTGAAAAACCTCCCAGTTTGACTTGACAACGGTCTCGGATAGGTCTCTTCGCGTGACAGATTTGTGAATCTTGGTAGGTAGCATGTGCTGTTATGGTGAGCATACCGGTCAAACTCAGATCTATTCTTCTATCGTTTACAAGCTTGCAGACCTCCCTGTATCAGAAACCTCCTTCTGCAACCACTCTCTCCACCCCGCATCCTTGAGAATATATCTTACTCTCGCCTCAAGCCACTCCGTATTTCCCCAGAATCCCCACGACGCTTGGAAGCGACACCAATCAACAAGAGCACACTCCCAATGCCGAACAAGAGTATCCCAATCATAATCCAAGGGCTCTTTATCAGATGGCCGACGGCTCAACAAAGTTTCGTGGTAGAGATACAACAAAGCCTTTTCACCACTATCCACGTCCATTTCTTCTGGTAGAGATGGACAGTCTGTTAGCATATCGAGGGGAACAGAACATGTAAACAACTTGGCGAGATCACAGACTCCAAGTCCAAGACCGACATATTGAAAGTCGAAGAAGCAGACATCATCTCCTAACTCGGTAGTAAAGAGATTCTCAGACTTGACATCCCCGTGAATCAACGTCTCGAACGGTCGACCAGTTGGTGTGAGGAAGTCAGCTACCACTTCAGCAGTAGATTTATCCGATCCTTCAAAAGGCGCGCAGAAAGCATCTGACCACTCGGAGTATGTATCACCAGCAAGAGACTTGTACTCTGTGCGTCGAGTCGCGAGGTAGGTGTATCCTCCGTTCAACCATAACTTGCCTCTACCAGCTTGACCTGCATCTCGTCGTTTGAACTCATCCAGAGGTGGGAGGAGATATTCGTCCAATTTCGCGGGTAGGAATTTCCATGAGTTGCTGTGAAATCTGGCGAGCCATTCGAGAGCAGACTGAGCTTGTCGCGGACTCAGAACAGATCGCTTCCCTCCTTCTACGGGGAACTTGACCCTCAAATCGGTGAGAATAGTAGCAGTGAGACCTCGTAACTCTCCATCATCGTTTTTCGACTTCCAGCTTGACGTCAGACAGTGCGCCATTGCGACGTCATCATCCAACTGAGGAGCAACATGTTCGTAGAAATACTGCTCAACGTCGTAACTCAATATCTTGCGTAGATGACCCTCATCTGTCGGGCCAGGAGGCGGTGATATAAGCTTCAAAATCAAGAAGAAGGTATTGTTTGACTCGGCTGCATGCAGGTACTTGCGCACTCTACCAGCTGTTTCGGCATCCTTTGGTTTTGCGGTGAGAGCGCAGATATGGCCGTATCCTGCCCAAAGAGATTGAATCTCTTGAAAGGATGTGATGTTCAAGCCTGTAGGCTCTAAGAGAACCTCGGCGACACGGCGGGAGCTTGTGTCTGCCATTTTGAGTTTGACGTGAGGTTATCACGAAGTTAGAGTTGACCAGTCACGCTACGTCATTGAAGCTGGGCTCATCGGCTCGGATTATCTTTTCGGAGCGGGGCATTTGAACTTGGAGGCCTCGGTTCGAGCAATGCTAGTTGAAGTTGCAGTCGAGGCAAATCCTCTGCAAAAGGATTGCATTTGTAGAAATACCTGCTTAATGGAGCGATATACACGAAGAGGAAGTGCCATAGCCTCGTTGATCCATGTTCTGATACAGAGGATGCCTAGCGAAATGATAGGGCTGAATAGCGACCTCTGCCAAGATCCTACAATGGCATGGCGGTGAACATCGGGGAATAGGTAAGTGATTGACGTAGGCTATGCGCACCAACTGAGCAGCTATTCCCAAGGTCCCTATAACTAATGCTCTGAGTGGACAGTAGACAGCCACGTCGACAAACCTGATCAGACTAGCCGGCCATCGCAGAGACGGGCTACCTCCATTCCAGATCAATTCCCCCTTTGATACCACGCCTCTTTTGAAATGCCATAACAGGATGGTAGTGGCTGCGGAAAAACAAGCATAAACTGCCACCGAAACAAGCTTGTTAGACGAGGTGATTCACTCGCTTACCCCTGTCCCCCAGGGCTGAGCTGTAAGCAAGGGTTGCCAGTGGCGTTACAGGGGAATGTCACTGATCATTGGACGACGTGGTTCCCAAAGGATTGTGAGGTTAAATTGGGTCAGAGATAAATACTCAGCTCATTTCCCGACTTCTGCAGACTTGAATTCTCTCAATCAGACAAGCAACCTTCATAATGCGGACATCAATTCTTCTCGCTGTCGCGCCGTATTTGGCTGATGCGGCAAAGAGCACTACCAAATACTCTACCGAAACCGTCTTTTTACCCCAGAGAAAAACTGGAAGTGCGACGAATATTTACGCCTCCCTTATCACGGAAACTGGCTCAAAGACGGAATATCTCCTCGCTTGCCAGACAAACTTCGGCACTTCATACTCCTGCGATGGAGACTTTCACGGCATCACCGTGACTTACGAAGAGTCGAGCATGAATCTTGCTGTCAGTTCAACGACATACGACTGCTCTCTGGGCTCAGGCTCAGCTGTTTGCGCAACTATTACCGCTACGCAGACTGAATCCGTGCAGTCACGAACTATTCCTTCGTCGGAAAGTGAACGCTGGATGACGCCTATCACTTTCGTTGATCTCAAGAAGAGAAAGACTACGAGTACCAAGTCAACAGCTTCTAAAGCAACGGAGACTGCAAGTAACAAGCTTTGCAAGAGGAAGACGCCCCATGGAAGTTCGGACTCTGGAGACGGTGGGAGCAGCGGCAGCAGTGGAAGTAGTGGCGATGATAGTAGTGGTTCTAGCAGCGGTTCTAAGAGTGGATCTGGATCTGCCGCTGATGATGACGACGATAGTGGTAGTTCATCTGCGAGCCCTACCAAGAAGAAAAACAACGATGATGATGGATGCTCAGCTGGATCTATCACCTCGTGGAGTTGGGGAGTTATGGCTGTTGGGTTGGGTGGTTTCCTTGGCGTAAACATGGTATAAGATGTTCCAATGCGTTCTTTTGCTACTTCACTTGAACATATTTATGGGAATAACATATTAACTGCATTACCGCGGGACTTTTGAACGAGATGCCTCAGGGGTGATTACACTAGTAAACCGGGAACTGTCTAATGCATACGCGCTGTCCAACAGTTTTTCTTTCATAGCGAGACGCTAGATGAATACGGACACGTCTCATGTCGATCATATCAAATCCATTGTCCAAGCCTTTAGTCTTCGTACCTACAGGTCAACGCTCACAACTAGTTCAAGACCGACTTCCCAATAACAACAGCAACACTAACTACATAACAGAACAACACCCGCTCTGTACAATCATCCTCCGACTCGCTTTCAGCGCCGGCAGCCCTCTCGCCGGAGCCCCAAACTGCGCAATACGAACCGGATACCCCGGATTTCTTCTCAAAAAGTCCAACGGATCATACATCGGCTTCGTAACCATCGCCAAAACCTCCTCATAATAATTCAGCATCGGCACGAACCGCTTCGTATGCATAAAGCATCGCTTCTTACACCTATCCGCCGGGTACGCATCAACAGTGGTCTTCGCCTGTACGCCGTTCCGCGCCCGTTTGCTAAACCATAGCTTTTGGTTGTACCGCCAGAAGTCAATGACGTGGACTTGGAAGTTGTAGAGATCGTATGCTGCGAGGCTTTCGTACGTCCAGCGTGGTTGAAAGGGAGATTCGGGGCCTTCGGCGGTTGGACCGTAGAGATGGGGGACTGTGGAGGCGAGACTTAGATCGGCGAGGGTGCCGTCGATGTATTGATCTGGTTTCAAGTCTCGAACTACGATCCCCAGGAAATGAAGCTTATGAAGGTCTTTGAGCATTCGGTTGAAGTACTTTACTGCTACCATCTGGTCGTACACATCGCGTTGCTTCGAATCGTGCCAGGGGGTCATTTCTACCCAATCTTTGACAATACCGTAGAGTAACCCAGGCTTCAATCCAGCTAACTTCTGCGCACCTCCAGCAGAGAGCTTTCTTCTAATTTGTCTTGCTGTGAGGGCAACCCATCCGTAGACCTTGACAGCGATCGCCTCGGCTCTCTGCTCCTTCAGTCTACCGAAAGCTCGACACTCGTTCTCAAACGGTGAGAAATACCAGTCAAATCCATCACAGCAGCTCCATGATCCTTTGTGGCCGTAGATATCTCTGGTGTTGATATCGTTTGGAGGTGTAGTGAACTGCGAGCTGTTAGTAGATGTATTGAGGTGAGTGATGGTGACTTACGAATTTTATGGCGTAGAGATGGCGGCCGATGCGTGCTTTTACGACGGTGCCATGGGCGGAGTCGGTGTCGAGGGCTTTGAGGAAGGTGACATTGGGAGCCATTAGATTACCGTCGTAGGGAGGGAGTTTTGGCCCTGGTTCTTGGGGCAGCCAGGGCTTTGGTTTTGGCATGACTTATGGCTTATGGTATAGAGGTGAGTGGAAGGTGGTCGGTTAGCGTGTTGGACCCTGTGAAAGTGAAGCTATTGAGCATGGCATTGAGGGGATTCTGAGGGGAAATTTGAGAATATTCTTGTGGAGGGAATTTAACTGTAATTTATCCGAGTATCAAGGTTTGAAGAAAGTTCTTATCTCAACCAACGATGTGAAAGACATACATCGAGGAGAAGACTATTGCCTCACTTCCGGCGATACACCAAGCATTAAGTCCGCTTTGAAGTACGGCGACATTGATGATATCTTCCCAAACAATTGCAAGAACAAGGGCCTCATATATTCTATGTCTCCAATATTTCGAGACCGCCCTCGAGATGCAGTGTTAATGACCGCATTCATGGTGACACATGAAAATAAGCTCAGCCCGTTGAGCCAATTTATGAAGCCACCAAGCACATCTGCTTGCTGTGACATAAGGTTATCTATCAAGGCTTCAGATGCTGACACATGTCCAGAAGTCTCCACGGTCATTCGTCATGCAAAAGCCCTGCATCTGACCCCATTACCAAAGTAGGTTGGTAATTTACTGAATTCTATTGATAGGGCTGGTATCAATTTTCTAGAACACTTCTTATTAACCTCGATTGGCTACCAGTTCCCTTGGAAAAGTCTGCAATGACGCAAGTAAGCAGTTGCTGCGCCGCTCAGCAGGCACGTGCTGTCAAAGATAAGCACAGTATCTTACTCAAGCAACCATCCTTTGACTTCACCTTATTGACTCATTCAGCAACCTAAAACAACTCAAAATGCCAGAAGCTGTATACTCAACACCAGAGTGGTATCTCAAAGCCCAGGATCAAGACGTGAGCAGTGACATAGGCCGGCTGACCATTTATCATCTCGGTTTCAAGCAAGCAGCAGAGGGGAGACTAATATTCCCGCCGATTGACTTCTCGAAGCCTCGAGCTATACTTGATGTTGGAACCGCAGATGGTCTCTGGATGCGCGACGTTCAGTCCTCGATTCCTAAGCCTGCTCAAGGTGAACATACCTTCATCGGCACTGATATCAATACTTCTTTCTTCCCAACCATGACCACGGATGGGACAAGCTATGTAATGCAAGACATCAAAGATCCTCTGCCAGAATCATGGCATGAATCTTTCGATCTCATCAACATGCGCATGATTCTCATCGCAGCTGGTTCTGGTGCTGCTCAACGCGCCGTGGTACATGAACACATCAAACTCCTCAAACCAGGTGGATGGATCCAAATCGGCGACTGTGATCGTATCTGTCCAACGCCCGAGACTGAGAACCCAAGGTATCACGATATGTTTGCTTGTATCAGAGCTGTTTGTCAAGCTTCGGGCTTAGATCCTCTTGAAGCGCCAAATATGAAGTCTTGGTTGGTTGAAGCTGGGCTGGAGGATGTACACGAGATGACGGCTATGAGGGCGGTTGGGAAGAGGAATATGGATGAGGAGTTGGGGGTGTTGGGGGTTGGAGCGGACTTGATTATTGCGAAGGGGTTTGCGGCCGGTGCTAAGGGTGAGTTTGATGAGATCTCGGAGGTTCTTGCTAACGGTTATAGGGTTGAGTCCTTCTTTGAAGCCGTTGCCGGATGAGAGGCTGGATAGCCTTGTGCAAGATCTGGAGATAGAGCTGAAGGATGTAGGGGCGTATTTCCCCATGCGCTTTATCTGGGGACGAAAACCACTGCAAGGATGAACTCGGTATATTGGTTATTGTTTGAGTCTTGGAAAGTAGCTGATACAAATCATGAAATTTAAGTATTTCTTTTATATCTCTTCAATTTCAAGTAATGGCGTCTGTCTTAGCTCGTCAACAACGAGACTCCTTAGAAGAAGAAGCACAAAACAGGACAACTACTCTGATCAACAACAAGAGAGAAGTCAGCTTTGATTTAGAGAAAATTCAGTAACGTAACCTGGAGGCCTGAGATATTGCAAAACAAATTATTGAGACAGTGGGAACTCTTTGGTCACTTAGTTTCCAAGGTAAAAAGTCATCTAAGTCCTACACAATTCTATTGGGTATTGGCTGTGGCTTCGTGAGTCATGTCAGTTAATCATGAACTCTCCAATCTTTACCAGGTGATCGAAACCAAACACCGACACGCTAGCGCAAGGGACCCACATCCATACCGACATTTCAGCACTGTCAGTCAAATTTAGTGCCTGATCCTCAGGCATTTAGAAGCCCCCAAGACCTTCTAACGCCAGCCTAACAGTGGACCCACGTGGGGACTCTAACTTCCATATCAGCAAGAATTTTTTTTTCACGATAGCTTCAAGTTTCGGGCTTAGACCTATTTCAAGATAGCGTCCCGCCACCCACTTTAATATTTTTCACCCTTCTCTTATCTTTTCCTTCTCTCCCCGGATTTTCTCTCCACGATCTTTAATCCCACAGACTGGGTCACGATGAGCACCCTTGCGCTGCCATCGAGCAGCTTACCGCCTCTGTTCACGCTCTCTAAACGCACCGAGGCGGATGTCTTCAACGCGCTGCATTATCTGGCGGCTATTTACTGTCCTTTATCGTTTCCTTTTTCGAAAGAGTTGGGGAATGTGAAGCATGCTTTTGCGGAGGTGGATTCGGGTTATACCTCTGGCAATGAGGATGATGAGGCGGAACTGACGCCTGCGACTATTCGTGCGGATGTTCATGAGAAATCATTTTCTGAGCGCTGGTTAACGGGTTTTATCTCGCGCGTTGAAAGTCTTGAGATCTTTTCATCGGAGGAGGCGAGTCAGCGGGCGCTGGACCAGGCGGCGTATATTTTTGAATCACTGTTTGCCAGTGCCTTGGACGAAGACGACCAGAACTCTCCGTTTTTGAGAGAATTTTCGTTTGAGATGAAAGTCCCTGGGGAGGAGAAGAAGCAGATTTCTGTTCAACTGAACGACGGACTCGCGGGAACAAACGATACAGACTTTGAAGACGTCGGACTCCAAAGTTGGGGTGCTTCGATCGTCTTTTCGGATCTCATGTGTGCAGACCCCGAACGATTCGGTCTGACAAATCTTGATCCTAAGGAGCATACTCGCATTATCGAGCTTGGTGCAGGCACCGGGCTCGTAAGCCTCGTCCTCGGAAAACTTATTCCCGCCCTTGGCATAACCGACTCCAAGATCATCGCAACAGACTACCACCCAGCCGTCCTCTCAAACCTCGAGTCCAACATATCCATCAACTACGCCTCCCCCTCTCCCGTACAAGCGTCACCCCTCGACTGGGCTGATTTCTCCAGCACCGCCCCCTTCGACATCCCAGCAGATATGCTCTTTGCCACAGACGTAGTATACGCTCCCGAACACGCACGCTGGCTACGTGATTGCGCGACAAGACTTCTCTCAGATGATGGTGTATTCTGGTTGCTAGTTACGATACGACCTAATGGCAAGTTTGCGGGCATTGGGGATACGGTTGAGGCTGCTTTTGCGGAGAGGGAGAGATTGAGGGGGAGGGATGGAAGGATGTTGGATATTTTGGAGAGGCAGAAGTTGGATAAGAGGAGTGGTGTTGGGAGGGGTGATGAGAGTCATTATGAGCTTTTTAGAATTGGTTGGGCATAGGGATTTGGGTTACAAAGATTCGCATTAAGCGTGGTGATAGAGAAGTAGACTTTTGATAGATTTAGATATGGCATCATAGACACGACAATAGATTAGATGTCAAGACTATTTTACGATTCACAATGGGTGCGCTTATTCACGAGTCAACAAGCCTCTGTACCACTGACACTAGTGAATATATGTTGCAAACCGTTTGATTACTTGAATCCAAGACCATGCTGCCGTGAGCAGGGTATATAGCTTGGCATGAGAGCAGTAGAGCTGTTGGCTATAAATACATGCACTTGTCAAGAACGCCACGCAGACAAGAAAAGATTTCATACAACTTCCTCCTAAAATCCAACCTTCTATTCTGATCAACCAAGATACATACCTAGACTCACATTCACTCAAATCCCTCAACGCCCCGACAATTGCTCCCACAATAAACAGGCCAACAATCCGAGCACCCAGGATCCGGCTCATCATTCCCGTTATGAACCTGACAATCCGGCACCGTAGCCCTCACAAACTCATGAAGATGATGGTCCGGACCCTCCTCCCTCCCGACTTCGCAATCGCACAAGACACTATCATCCTCTCCAGCATCTTCTATATAGTTAGACATTGCCTGCTCATCGTTGATGTAAGCGAAAGCAAAGATGAGTTTGAGAGAGTCTGGGTCATAGTCTTTGTGTAGGAGTGCGTTGTCGTAGAGTTTGTTTATGACGCAGAACGTATCACCGTGTTCGTGGAGATTGTCTAGTTCAGCTTTTGCGGCGGTGCCGGTGCGGACTTGAGGATGGCGTTGGAGAAATTCCTCGATGTTTTTTGATGGGGTCTTTGGCACCTTATCTTGGGAAGCCATGTTCAGTAGAGGTGAATTAACAAAAGCGTAGGTATTGGTTATTCATTTCTCGGGTAACCATGAGAGTCAGCTTTGCTTGGACGTTGGATCGTTTAAATAGTTCTTCAGTCACAGACTCGAGCCGATTATACGCGCCATCGAATCGCGGGTCAAGAATCGGGCGCTAACTCCACTGGGATTTGTGTCCCGGGATTTGGTATGGGCGCTAAAAGCAGAACCGCGCGCACGTTCTTTCAGCCAGACAGCATGACGAGCTGTGCACATTTTCACGGCATGACGAGATACCGACATTTACGGAGGGTTCAAGCACTAGGACGAAACGCTCACATTAAGTCTCACATGTAAGGGTAAAGAAAAATACCAAGCAAAACATTTCGCAAACAATACGACTACCAGCTACTGTCACATTGATGTTATTCCTACCAAAACCAAATCCTTACAGTAGGATCCCCAAACTGATATCTTCACCATCCTGAAAAAACGCTCCAACCACCGTCAGCAATACAATCAGTACATCATGACTCTGAGGTCCTACATCTCCTCAAATACGCTCGAACCAAGCCTGGATCATGCCCGACACAGCCGGAAGTCCATACCCATCCGTATCCATAAACACCTTATCCCCACTCCCAAAAACCCTCCAAGCCAAAACCTCCAGGCCCTGCTCCTTCAGCTCTCCAAACTCAGGAACCGTGTATCCGAAGACCGTAAACTCAGCGAGACTCGGACCAGTGCGGGTAGTAGTCTCCTTGGTAATCTTGCCTCCGAAGCGCTCAGGCATCTTCTCCATTTCCTCAAGGGTGGCGACGACGACTTCGATATCACCTGGCTTTCTGAGGCGTGACTGTGCCATGGGGATCAGGGTATAGTTCATTGAGACGGGGTCCAGCTTCATGATGCGGAGGTTGATGGATTGGTTGGTGGATGTTGCGGCTGCGCCGATGGCGTAGCGGAGAAAGGAGCGGAGGTAGATTGGGTTGGGCTTGGGGTCGGGGGAAGTGATGGTGATGGCGGTAGGGGTGACGGAAGGCTCGGGGGCGGTCTCGGTCTGGAGAAGATGGTGAGGCATGATGGCGATGTCAGTTGTTTACAAGTGTTGTGATGACGGTTGAGTTTGTTGTGATGGTTGAGGTGTTTCTGAGATGGAGACGTTGGATGTGGATGAAAGGTTGAGGTTGGGATAGAATCCAAGGAATAGGTTTGATTTCTTATTAAGGGATACTCTGGAGTGTATAATAAAGTCAGAGTGTTCACTGTTCCGGTGTTGAGACACTGGGAGAAGTTGTCTCTGCCACTGTCATTCTGTTCGCGTCTGAAAGTCATGAACATGTATACCAACGCGACTGTCCTCACTGACACTGAGAAGAACAAGCAAAAGCCTTGGCATCAACTGAATCATGAACTACATACTGACACTGACGTCTTATCTCATCGCCAACTTCACCTCCCCATCCCCAATGTACATATCACACCACCTCCCAATCCTCTCAAGCATATCAAACCAAAATCTCTGCTGTTCAATCCCATGCCCCTCACCAGGAAACTTGACAAACTCGTACTTCAGCCCCCAATGCCTCAACGCCCTCCTGAACCCCTCCGCTTGTGAGAACGGACATCGTTCATCTTTATCACCGTGAAGAATCAACATAGGCGGGATGACCATCTCGCCTGTTTTCTTAGTATGCTTCACTGCCGCAGCGACTTCCCAAAGCGCACTACCTTGACGATTCCTCGTATCGTCGCGGTCAAGAGTCCAGATCGTATCACCACCCGCAAGTTCAATCTCGTACGTAGATCCTAGATCAGCTGTGAGTGCAAGACTTTCAATGTCGCAGACACCTGCTCCGGCGATAGCTGCGTTGAAGCGCCATCCCCGTCCATGAAGACCATTGCGCACACTGCACAGATACGTTAAGAGACCACCCTGACTCCAACCCCCAACAATCAGCCTCTTAGGATCTGCGAAACTCTTCTTGATAGCGTTATCAGTAATAGCCACTACATCAGCGTAGTCATACTTTCCCTGTCCTCCCATACTGTACGAAGCAAATTTCTCTCCTCGGCCACTTGAGCCGCGATATTGAGGGAGAAGAACGCCGTAGCCTTTAGAGAGGATGTAGGGAGCCCAATTGAAACATGTTGTGTCGAAGGAATCGGTGTCGCGAGATGTTGGACCGCCGTGGATGAGGACGAATGTCGGAAGTGGTTCAGTTGGTCCTTTGTTAGAGCTTGCTTTGGGGGTTGGAGTTAGGTAGAGACCGTCGAGTTTGACTTCATCATCGGTGGAGCGACAGGTGAGGACTGTGCACGAACCGAGGGATTTGTCTGCAAGTGGCTTCCCGTGGTTGGAGATTTTGATCTTCTCCTTGCCCTTTTCGACAACGAAAATGTCATATGGCGTACCAACATCTGACAAACTTGCTGCCAAAGTCGCTGCACCAGTCTCTGAGTCGATGAAAACATCATATACCCAAAGCTCCTTCTTCTCATCGAAAAGATCATCACCTCCAATTTCACTGATGACATCGGCAAGCCTAACCTGACGATTCACGAGGACTTTACCACCGATGACATGAAGATCTCCAGCATCATCATCAACACCGCATGCAACCCTGACGAACTCGCGAGTATCGGCCTTGGGATCAGTCTTGTAAACTGCTCTTCCTCCAGAGTCCTTATCAGCAGGTACACCGGTGATGAAGTAGATCTGTCCATCAGGCGCCCAGGTAAGATCATATGGCTCATTTATGATCTTGCAGAGCTCCGTGACCTCACCAGTCTCAACCTCAACCGTTGAGATAGTCGTGCCAGTCAACATGGCCTCTTCGATATGAGGATTCTCCGTACTCATGAAAGAAATGTTCTTCCCATCGGGACTCCAACAAAACTCACCAACGTGAGTTTCCCCACCGACGAGAACCTTTGTCTCGTGAGATTCCACATCGACGAGTCTCAATCTTGCAAAATCCCATTTCTCGCCCCAGACTTCAGGATCAGGCTCATCCTTCTCACTCTTCTCTTTGTCATCCTCCGATTTATCGTCTGGCGAAACATACGCAATAGTCTTTCCATCGGGTGAAAACAAAAAGGTCTCAATATCCTCCTCATTCTCAGCATCAGTTATAGGAATGGCATCGCCACCGTCCATTCTGAGCATGTAAATGGCCGAGCACTCACCAACTCTCGCACGATCTGACAGAAACGCAATTCTGTTTCCATCAGGATGCCATTTCGGCGACGTGTCATTGAAGAGACCGGATGTAAGTTGACGGGATGAGTTTGCTTCGGAGGATGATGCGATCCAGAGTGTTGAGAGGGCGTTTTTTCCTTTGCGATGGCCGCCGATGAGACTGGTGGAGTATAAGAGTTTTTGTCCGTCGGGGGAGAACTTAATGACTTTGGGGACTTGGAGATCGCAGAGGGTTTGGGCAAAGGCTTTGTCGAAGCCTGGAGTGATGGATTGAGCCATGATTGAGGGAGAGTGAATTGTGTGCTGAGAGGCACAGTGAGGGGTTGTTTTCGGGGACTCGAGCTTTAGGAAGCTTTGTTGTGAGGCTAGAGCTATTGGAAGGCTGCGAGACTATGATATTAAATAGAGAAGGTTCGGTATGAAATCTCATGTTCAGTTGAATGAATCTATTCTCATTACATCATGAATCTGTTTGTCGTGTTCTCAGATGCGGTAAGAAATAACATTGACTCACTGATCGACTCACTAAAGTAAGCGTGGATCAATCATCCGATTGGTTAGCGCGTATAATGTCTCGATCTCCATAGCGGCTCGCTGATGCTGGGCCGCTGAGATCCATCGCGATGGAGCGATCAGCTCTAGCATTGAAGAGAGTTGTCGAGTATCAGCCCTACAGACGCGGTATATGACTCACTTCTCTAAGTTACTTCTGATTTCGTACGTGATATTTGTCTTATCGCAATGTTTACTGGATGCGGTCAAAGCCAGCGATAGAACGAGTCATAATGCAGCTTACATGCAGCAAGATGAGTCTCCAGAGTCGGATCATGATCAAATGCAGTACAACCACGTCGATCACCAATTCTCTCGATCTCTGGTTGACCGGAGGTTGAATCTCAGTCCGTCTTGAAGAGAGTATGCCAAGTCCATCCGCGATGAATTCCGTGTTACAGCAAATGATACAGAATTGACGCAGAAGGACATTGATGGCCAATTGGCTATGCAGGTGGCACAGCACAGCCTTGTTCTCCCCAAGAGGCCTCACAGCTAGATTTCATTCAGCTCTACAGCCAAGCTCCCACTTGGATCAACAATCTCACCTCTTACATCTTGGCAACAGAAAAATGGAAAAAGTCTGGTTCAAGCTCCGTCAAACGGATTATCCCCCTCCCCCAGAGGACGCCATCCTCAGCGGCGACGGCGATGATGCCACTGCCCCCCTCTGTCTAGGCCACTTCATCTCCAGCCTCAAAACCCCCGACTTCCCTCTCAACCATGGTTCAATTCTTCCCTTCCCCCCACGGATGCGCGTTTTCTGCAACAGCACTTTGAACTTCACATGGGACGATACCAGATTAAGATCCCCGGGGACTAATCTCGCCGCGGGCGCGCCGATACTCGCAGCTACAGGCGTCACAGCTAAAGCGAGTCTACAGTTTGCGTTTATGAAGACTGTGGAGAGCCATGAAGAGTATGATCGGCTGGATACGTACATAGTACAGCCTACGAAGGGGTATATCGAGGATTGTCTGGAGCAAGATGAGTTGAAAGCGTACGTCAAGGGAAAAGTCTCGTGGTCGATGTTCATGATCACAGGCATCAAGGTTGCCCGTGCGGGGAAGCGTGAAGCGCACGAAGAGACCAACGTGGCAGCTGATATTGGTCCAGAACTGTAAGTCTTACTTCTCACTGCAAGTCTCAGCTAATATTGACGCTTCACAGTGACCTTCCGTTGGTTGCTACAATGAGAGCTACGGCCACCAACCAACGCATCGCATCCCAGCGAGTTTCTGGTGAGCATCCTGGGGACTTCATCTGGGCTATCCGTCTCGCCAAGATCCACAAAGGCTTGTTGATGAAAGATTGGTCAGTGGACCCGTATACCAAGAGGGCTACGTTTGTAACTGGGGATGAGAGTGAGCTCAATGTTGAAAGCGTATTGCGTGACGAAGGCTTGGAAGGTTTCACGGTCGTCGAGGATGATAAACTCGACGAAGTTGTTATCTTGGGTGGTAGCTCAACAGACTAGATTGTTTTCTGGGACTAGATATTCTGTTGTAGCACGCGAAATATTGTCTAGTTTGCCCTCTCCATCGCTTGTGACAGTACCTCCCTCACACGTTGTCTATCCGCCTGCCGACTGATCCCGTGCCTCAAAGGTAACAATTCCAGCGGTGAAATATATCTGAGATTACCTGCTGGCTTTGAGATAGTACTGAATATTGACAGCATGCCAGGCAGCTTGCCCACGTCCTGAGCTCTAAAGATCGACGCTCTGTTATCCTTCTGTCGTGAAAAGTCGACAATCCTAGCTGCGAGTCCCGCAGCTACAGCTGTAGCCACTACTCATCGTCAGTAACTGCTAGATGACAAGTGTTTACAAGAGAACTCACTTGAAGTCCCACTCATGCGCTCGTTCCTCCTCTGGTCCGGATGCTGGAACCCCTCGCCTAAGATAGCAAAGTTCTGGGTATCAACACGAGGCTCGGGATTAAAGCTCGAGCTCTGATTGCCAGTATTGGTAGAGTAGATGCACATGGTGCTGAGATTATGTCGAGCTGGGAAAGCGACAGTGTTTGTGTTCTGCCAATTCGACGCTGCTGCTATAATCAGAACACCAGCGGCCTTGGCCTTGGTAACAGCTTCATCGAGTTCTTTGGAGTAGTTACGGAAACCAGCTGAGATGCTGATGATATCGACGGACCGCGGTGGCTCGATGGCCCAGTGAATAGCCTATTTTAACAGTCAGTGTAAGTTCCATCTTTCATTATAATTTGACACAGACCTTGGCCATTCGAAGCGGTCCTTCAACCTCATCGGCATGGTCCCTCTCAAAGATCCTCGCGATGTAAAGCCTAGCTTCCTCATAAACCCCCTGGACGATCCCAGCACAGCAAGTACCGTGCCACGAGTCATTATTAGGCACACCTGTAAAGTCTTTATACCCAGCCCGGTAACGACTTCTCTCCCTATCATGTAGGCCAGAGTCGATAATCGCAATCTTCACTCTTTCGTAGGGATCATTTCTCTCGCCTCTCATGGCTCTGACAAGGTCATCTATCTCATCAAGCCAATCACCCGCCGTGCGTTCGTTTTCGCTTCCAAAACTGTGAGTCACTTATCGGGGTGTTCTGGAGGATACCTACCTCTTGATGAATGTGGCTCTGAAGCTGCGGGACTTGATCCCTCGTCGAGTGAGTTCTTCCCAGCTCATCTGGGAGACGACAGATTTTCCGCTCTCGTCATAATTGCTTATCCATACGTCAAGATCCTGAAGAGACTTCGAGAGGCCTTTTTGGGATATCTGTGGCACTCTGTCTTTGACTGTTACTTTGTCAGTCTCGTGGTACATGTACAAAGTGCATTAGAGAACCCCCTACAGTTGATACAGATAGCATTTTCGTATCTCTCTCTTGACACAATTGCCCTGTACCTCTGCTCTCCACCTTCCTGTGATGATACCAACTTGAAGGTCATTATTGCTTGACTGTAACCTTTGCCGGATGTTACAGACTCCCACCAACTTTTGGTATCTTCAATTGGACTGGAATCAGAATCAAGCAGCCGAAGATCCACGACTTGCTCGTTTTCCATAAGGCCACGAATGAAGAATTCTCGCAGTCTGTCCTGACCAGCTTCCAGATACGCCGTGAATAACTGTGCATCTATCATCAGTGTGATAGTCAGTTTGTAGAAAATGCCTAACACGGCTTGAATGACCGACCTTCGCGTAGATCGAAGTAAAAGTCAACATCATCCTCACCTCCCTGCTGCCCTTGAACAATGGCATGTGGTACTGCCGTATTATGAAGAGTAACAACAAGTCTACTGAGAGGGTTGGTCTCGTGAGATATTCGTGTATCTAAGTTTACTACAGTAGAATTTATTAGTAGCAGCACAAACCACCACTCCCCTTATAGCAGTGAGACTGACCTCGTACTTCCCAGGCGTCCTCGTCCGAATGGGGTCCTTTTGAAAGGATACAGAAGTAGGACTGAGGCGATAAGCTCGTGTGAGCCCCTTGACTGGCACCATTCTCCGTATAAGGGGATTGCAATATGCCACAGTGTTTCAGCTGGATGCGTGAGGGCTTTTGAAGCAAGATTGCGGTGTTGGACGAGTGGAGGATAACTTTCGCTATTTTGGCAGAAGGAAACCCCCAGTCGCTTAAGCAGGTCAGTTTCCAAGAGAAGCTCAAGGGATTATAAGCTAAATGTGGTAACAGCTTACTTTTGTATCATGGGCACCGTTCTCGGCAAAGCTGTCATGCCGAGGACACGCTTGGGAGATATTCCCTGAGGACGAATGTTCTTTGATAAGGCTTCAACTTCTTTATAGTCTATTCAAACTTAGCCCATCAGTTCATAGCTTTGAGGGAGCGGTGTCGTACGTATTGGAGATACTTCCGATAATCTCACAATGACCAGCGTCGAGGGTTCCGGCTTCACTGCCATAATAAACCACCTGCGCTGTGCACCAGGATGCAGTTCCTCTATGAGAAGGCTTTTTCCTTTTATGACTATATCTAAATCAGTGTCTGTCCCGAGGAACTTTGTGATTTGCTTACTTACGCTTGTAGGTCAAGTTGTCGGCATGCGGTTCGCCTACACAGCAGCACCGACACTTGAAGACCTTTTGTTTCTCTGTCGTACTATCACGGAGACGAGCTTTCGGGCAGACGATTAATTCATCTAGAAGTGAATCAGGCCCGACGTTTCTCGTTACAGCCCTCTCGCTGACCGTGAAGGTCGCTTGAGAACTGTTGATAGGTGACGCAGGGGGGACGATTCGGTCCGCGACATTGAGAATTTCCTCCGCCAGTTCATCGAAGATCCTCTTTGCATCTTCGTTTTCCAACCTCCCTGGGTGTGAAGTATTCATGATTGAAAGTTCTGAAATATCAGAGTTCTAGCGAGAAGCATGCTGCCTGATCAAAAAATAAGATGATCACACCAGCACAAGCGAAAAAGCATCGTTGGTGGCAGTGCTTATGCGGCTGAGTCTGATGGTCACGTTAGGCAGCGACATAGCCCATGTTTCAGCCCATCCCCGGGTTGTTCATCGAGACACATGGAATCTGTATGGTATTGGCTTCTGCTTTAAATTTTGAGAATTGGGCTTTTCTTTTGTCCCCATTCATTCTTGATAGGGTCGAATTCCCTGTTCTGAATTGAAAGCAGGCAAAGAAGTTGGATATAGGCCTAGAAAGATAATTGTCTCTGGATAAGCATAATATATATCCCCTCCTCACTGAGTACTGAGTCCGCGATCGCCTGCATGGCTGGGTATGAGCATCTCATGTTATGATTGGTAGCAACCCCGCTGGTCAAACCACTTACCCCCTCATCATGCATGTAATATGCACGTTCATCACACAATCTCGAGGCCCTCCGCTTGTGCCACTCTCTTCTTGATTGATGGTTTAGACTCAAACCGAACTAATTATGAATTTCTATGATGCAATTATACTATTCGACTCCAAGATAGGATTCATCAGTGAGATGCGCAGCGGGTCTTGAGGGCGTTGGATAAATATGCTTTCAGCGCGCGACCTTATGCACCCTTGAGCGATTATCTGCATGCCACTTACACATGTTACACCCGTCTTACCCAAGCAAGCATTGCGGCTGGGGCATGGGGGTTGAAAATCCTTAGTCACATGCATGGCGGTCATGCTCATACAGAGTAAGCAGCGTTGTTGGTATGATAAAACGACTGAACACGCCTCTTCTTCCGTAGATCACACTTGAACAATTCCATTCGATGTTCAACTTCCTTCCCACCGACGCTAAATCAGTGACTCGACGACAAAATGGCTAGCCGACATGTCTTCACCCAACGACTCAAGTCGGGGGTCATGTTTTCGGCCCCGGGTAACTTGCTTGCCATGCCCGAAGGAGGCTGGGGTGACGATACTCCTACAACCCGACAGAAAAAGCCCAAGAGAAGAGTCCAAAATCGTGGTCTCGAAAACTTTTCTCACTGGGTAGCAAAGGTGACACTTGGTGACGAGCCATACGATAATGTCGACTCCTTCACACCGGGTAAAGATACCCGAGGCATTGGAGATGATTACAGGCCTTATTCAATATCGCCATACCTAGAGACCGAAGTAAAAACTGCGGCGGCGAAAATACCTGAGGTGACGCTATGTCTACCGATGCTCAGTGTTTCTTTGACAGCGACTGTGGATGGTACGGTCGCTCATATAGAACTGGTGCAGAAGTTTCACAATTCCTCTGACATTATCATCGACTCTGCCAAACATGTTTTCCCTCTCTACGATGGAGCTGCCATTACATCGTTCGAATGCACCATTGGCGATGAGCGTCGCGTCAGAGGCGTCGTCAAGCCAAAGGTACAAGCACGGAAGGAGTTCGACGAAGCAGTCCGCGATAAAGTGGCAGCTCCAGCTCTGTTGGAGGAGCATACACCTGAGATCTTTGAAACATCTCTTGGAAACATTCCTGCCAACACGACCGTGGAGATCAAGATCACGTACGTCCAAGAACTCAAGATCGTCATGATGGAGTCAGAGGCAACTGAGGGCATAGCTCTCACTATTCCGATGTCTATCGCTCCACGCTACAGTAACGCACCTATTGAGTGGGAGCCAGCATCAAAGCTACCAGAGGAGAGGCTCGACATATGGATCAAGGTTCTTGATAATGGCAAAGTCAATCACGAGGGATGTGATGAGGAGTCGGGTCACCTTCTCCAGTTTGAAGGTTCCAAGCCTGCCGAATACTCCAACTTGTCAGAAAATGATGCAGCACCTAAAACCTACTATGTTTGGCACCATACATCTGAGCCAGCCGTTCTTAGAAAGGACTTTGTGTTTGTCGTTCAGATGAACGAGGGCCATCAGATCAAATCTCGAGCCATCGTCGGCCCCGCAGATGACAATGGTCTCGCTGCCATGATGGTACACATCCGACCCAACGATCTCTTTCGGAACGCCATCATTCCACAATCATTCACTGGCGAAATCCTATTTCTTCTCGATCAATCTGGATCTATGGGGTGGACAAGTGGTTCACCAGACTACGGCAGACGTCGCACTGGATCACGCAAAATTGATGTCATGCGTGAAGCAATGCTTTTAGCTCTCTCAGGCATACCATCGACATGTGTCTTCAATGTTATCTCCTGGGGCTCTGCAACAATGGGCCTATGGGAAAGCTCCCGGCCTCATACTAAGAAGAATATCAGGGAAGCCAAGAGTTACGTGTCTCAGGTGGAAGCTGACATGGGCGGAACCGATCTACTCCGAGCGTTGGAGTCCGTGGTGAAGCGGCGAGTGCAGGACAGATCCACGCAAATCATTATTCTTACAGATGGTGAATTGGAGCCGGAAGACTCGATACAGTTCATTTGGAAGAAGCGTCAGCTATTCGGCGACAGCATTCGATTCTTTGCACTCGGAATTGGCGATGAAGTATCTCATCGTCTGGTTGAGAGTATTGCAGAGTGTGGTGGCGGCTACAGTGATGTAGTTCATACAACGCAGACACCGCGATGGCATGATCGATTGAATCGTCTGCTGAAGTCGGCTCTGGAACCAAACAGCTGGAGTTGTGATATCGACCTCGGTAGCGGATTCCAACGAAAGAGTCTGGTCGATTACAAGCTGGAGCAGCAGATCACCTCGGATAGTGACAAGACCCCATACATCCAGGCCCCTTTTCCAATCTCATCACTCCATCCATTCAGCTTCGCCTCAGTCTCTTTCTTGATCGACCTTCGTTACGGCGGAGAATTCCCCAAGATTGCCACCATACGCACAACAACTCCAAACGCAAAAAGGAAAACCTACGAGCTTCCCATCGAGCCAATATCAGGCAACGATGGCACAATTCATCGCTTAGTCGCCAAGGCTGTTCTCCTCGATCTTCAAGATCAGATCAAGCGCGGAACAGCCGAAACAGAAGTCGCCAAAGCAAACGCAGAGAATATTGGCATGACATATTCCATCACCAGCAAATGGACGAGCTTCGTAGCCATCTCAGAAAATCAACCAACCCAGACAGTTGAAGAGCAGAAGATGAGTCATTACAAAGCACTGTTTGACGAGATAGACATCGACGAGCTCCTCAACAACGTGAGTGATGACGAGAGTTTATCTTCGGGCTCCTCCGGTATCTTTAGCCATAGAGATATTAGCATGGGCTCAACATTAGCATCCAACTTACCTCTGGATTCAGCAAATCTTTTGACGACGGGCCGGGTCCCTGAGTCTGCGAGTGGAGTCCCAATATCGGCTCCTATGCCGAGGTATGCGCCAACAACGTCATCTAAAAGGCTCAGTCAGTTTCAATTCACAGGCAATACTCGACGTCGCCCAGCTGTTAAACACGAAGAAGATGATGACATTCCTTCAGAAGAGGCTACTGATGAGTCTGGGCATCTACCTCCCGCTCCGATGGCACATTGCGTCAACGTTCCAAGGTCAGTAGAGCCACAAGGATCTGATGATGGTGACTATGTCACTACGAGTCAGAGTCATGAGGTCTTGGGCTATCTGGAAGTGGCACCCAGGCCCAGATGGGAAATCCAGGACTCTAGTGGTGTCCTAGCTCAGGCGGCGAGTGATGTTCGCATACCCACAAGAGAACGCGTTCATGAAGACGGTTCCTCAACATTTAAAGGCGCGGACTTTCCTCTTTATCCTAATGGCTCGGATTGGCGAGAAGCAGAAAGCTCAGAGCGTACGCGAGCGGATACTACAGACGACAGCCAGTCAGATCTACCACCACCCATCGAAAAATACACTCAGGCTCGCGAAATCGCCGCTGGAGTAGCTAGGCCACCTTATGATGAGTCTTATGCTCAAGAATCCCGTACGCCACGAGATTCTGAGTCTGCGTACCCCATTTCTAGTGCGGACGAAGACGGCCAGCCTGTAAGCGTCGGGCCCTATGTCCCGCCTGCACCACCAATACCTTCCGGACAGTTGCTACGTCCCAGGCCCATGGGCACTTCTGAGTCCAGACCCAGTGCAAGACGCAGGAAATGTGCGCAAGCGGATGTTGATGATGAGCCTATGGATCCACCAAGCGCGAGTCGTGGAGTCGCCATACCGGCAGCCAATATAACGCCAGAAGTACCACAGGTAATCAATGTTGACCGAAGGTCAAGGTTGCGAGCTCGGTTCGACAGTTGCTCGGAAGGTGGTATGTCTGCCAGGGCTGATAAATCTCCCACCATAACGTCTTCACAAGAAGGAGAAATAGTGGAGCGCACACCAGCGCGAGTGGATGCTTCTGGTGATGATGGCCCAAGGGATGAAGTGTCAGAGGTACCATCATCAAAGCCAGAAGGTCTTTCAATTGAGACGTGTGGCGATGAATCATACAATTCTGAAGCTGGCACGGAACGAGTTTCCAACATGTCATCCCGCGTTGCAGGTTTGTTCCCGGGCGGCGCAACTGAGAGACTTCAGCCTCCTTTTGCTACGTCGCGATATATAAGTCCTGGCCAAGCCCCTTCATCTCAGGGTTACCCACTACTTAAGGACTATGGCTGGGAACCGCAATTCGCACCAGAAACTGTACCTGGCGGTCCTAAGTTCCCGACTTACAAAGCTCTACCTATCCCCAATCCTAGACGAGATTTTCGGAACGATTGGGTATCAGGTTATGATTCGGACGATAGTTCAGTGAGTCGGCAAACTTCAGAGTTATCCTCATCTTCACCAAATGTCTATGGCCCTCTGGACTGGCAGTTCGCGATGGAGTGTCAAGATGGTCAAGGTCTCTTCGATCTTGATGAGAAAAGGCCATCTTTACACTTGCACTTTTGTCCAGAAACCGTCACGAAGATCAGCCCTAGAATTGCCGAGCTTCTGCATAAATCGACGACTCCGGAAGAAGAGAGGGATGATATATCTGCCAAGATACTTGATACGTTGATGATGATCGAGTGTTACAAATCACACCGGGCACAGGACGAGGATACCTGGGATCTGATGATGGAGAGGGCGTGGGATTCTGTGATATCGCTTCTTGGACTCTCAGATGAGGAAGAAGTATTGGAAGAGTTGGCAAGTGAATTGAGGGGAGCCATGATGCATGCGCATTACGTTGCAGCAACGGGAGTTAAGGATTCGGAGAAGGATGACAGTCCCGTGGATACGGTGAAATGTCTGGCCTGTGATGTGGTATGGCGGAAAACGAAACGTTTCTTTTGTCCTTTTGATCATGGGTCCGACCACGAGGTTGATGAGTTCACAAATTGGTGTGACTTTTGGAAACATCAGGTTGGTCAGGGACATGTCGTCTGTCCACAGGAAGTCATATACTAGCGCTATAAATGGCAACAGGGGGATACTTAACTGGTCTCCATGTTCCACTCATCCGGGATCTTGTTCATTTTTATGTTACATCACTGAGGCTTGCTTGTTACACCACGACATGAATATCCACATCTGTCGCTTGTGGTGGAAAGTTGGGTACCCTACAGCTGTTTCTCTAGATACAAGCGCCGGGTCCTCACGGCTCATGCTACTTGTTGTGAACAAGATTGCCATAATTTCTCAAAGATTCATGCAACCTTTCTAATCTCCTGCTGTAAGTTTAACAATATTATGCGCTTAGTCAAAGTGACACTATTATCATCGAGAGTCGCAATATTGGGAAACGTCGTGTTTAAAGTTGACAGCACAGAAGATAAAGAAATAACTCCGAAGATCCCGTAGGTGTCAGGTCTGAATATAGTTGCCGGTTAACCTTGAATACTACCTATTAAACGTATAATAAATGACTGCGACAGCAAGACCAAGGAATAAAGGCATCTCAAGAAAGCGGCATCGAGGGTCAACGCCCGCTCGGGCCGTCCGAATCCCCACTTTTCCAACTGCCGATCCCTTGCGGAGAAATCCATAGGAAATGATCTGCATCAAGGTACCAGGGCATGCTACGTCAATTGCCGTGTCTTTTCTCCGTCATGTTTCTTACAAGTTGCACCTGTCTTTCCATAATCTAAGCCTGTACCAGTACAAACACCAAGAATCGACAGGATATCGACTCTGAAAAGGTTGGGTGTTTGATAGAACGTGTCGATATTCCAGTGTCGTACACTATCGCAGACATTATGGATCCAGACAAGACCAGCACAGATGCCACAGACAACATGAGGGGTTCAATAGGCTCGCAACCTCTCCTCTCGACACCCGATATGAACCGAAGAATCAGACGCGCTGTAAGTACTCAAACCTCACGCCATCAATTCTCGAACTCAGAGACATCGTCAGTTTGACCGTCGCGTCATGCCCCTCGTCTGCTGTCTCTACGTCCTGTCGTATCTCGACCGCGGTAACATCGGTAACGCCAAGACCGCCGGTGCACAAGAAGCCCTTAGCCTAAGCTCTGATGACTGGGCATGGGTTCTCAATTCGTTTTATCTAGCGTATATACTGTTTGAGTGGACGACTATGCTGTGGAAGATATTCCCTGCTCATATTTATGTGTCTATCCTCTGTGTTTGGTGAGTGGCGTAGTGGATCTCCGTGATCTTCTGATGCTGATGAAGAGATAGCTGGGGCACGGCTGCGATGTGTTCTGGGGCGGTTCACAACATGACCCAGTTGATAGTCACGCGCATATTTCTGGGTATTTTTGAAGCTACCTTTGGCGCTGGGGCGCCGTTCTTCTTATCTTGTTTATATAAGAGAAGAGAATTAGGTCTACGAATGTCCATTTTGCTTGGCATGTCACCACTTGCAAACACCTTTGCATCAAGTTTGGCATATGGCATCACCCATATCAAGGGATCCCTAGCACCATGGCGATTGCTGTTCATCATAGGTATGCCTACCCTCGCTCGACATAACAATTACTGACTTCATTCAGAGGGCGCACCGACCATTGCCTTCGCGCCCGTCGTCTACTTCTTCCTCATCGACTCCCCCGCAACCGCCAAGTTTCTCACCGAAGAAGAACGATATTTTGCCGTCCAGCGCGTCCAAGGTCCCGTCAGCGCTAAGAAGGAGGTCAACTGGAGACAAATCATCGCTGGGATACTCGACTACAAGAATTACGTCCACGCTATCATGCACTTCTGCTGCAACTTTTCTTTCGCGGCTTTATCTAACTTCCTTCCTACAATCGTTAACGCGATGGGCTACAGTTCCATTAATGCCCAGGGACTTACAGCACCGGCTTATCTCACGGCGTTTCTGCTCTGTATGGGAGCTGCATTCTTCTCGGATCGGTGGGGGAATCGTGGGTTTGTTGTAGCAGGCTTTGCTGCTTTAGCTACCGTTGGTTATGGTCTTCTTGCTGGTATCCAAGACATACATCGTCCGGGGCCCAGATACGCTGGTATTTGGCTCGCTGCCTGCGGAATCTTCCCAGCGCTGTGTATTAATATCACATGGCTGCTCAACAACCAGGGACGCGATTCAAAGAAGGGAGCCGGTCTTGCCATCACGTTGATAATTGGGCAATGCTCGTCTCTCCTGAGCAGTTACATGTTTCCAAAAGAAGACTCGTAAGTTGCTTGTCTACTTTATGCTTATATCGCAACTAATTATTGTGGTAGACCATTCTTTGTCAAGGGCTGCGCAATCGGCTGTGGAATGAGCGGCGCTATTGTAATTCTGGCGTTATTTATGCATGTTGCCTTGGAGAGAGAGAATAAGCGCAACGAAAAGCTCCATGGACCTTTGGATGATGACGCTGAGGTGGACGCGACAGATGACGGCGAGCAGAGCAAGAATTTCCGGTACCTGACATGAGGAGATAGCGTCAACAACCCGACACTTTTTGGCTCTCAGCCTAACCACCATATCGGGATTCAGTTGAATAGAATGCTAGATGCTGGTAGAAATCGGTAGAAGAGTTGGAAAGACTATCACTGCTTTGGTAATCTAGCATTTCACAAATAAGTAACCCAATGGCAGGTGGCTTGTTGCTGCTTTTCTTAACTATGGAATGAAGAATACTTTTTGATTGATAGGTATAGCTTGTGCTATCTCCAGGATATGTATGAAGCCAACGAACTGATGATCAAAGAATACAGATATAAAAAGTCTGGTTGGTAGGTCCTCTCTCATTACTAATGAATGAAAACATGACTACAAAGCCTGTCAACCTGGAAGCTCCGAGTGACTGTGAATTCCTAGCTCGTAGAGGAGCAGAGAAACATCGAAATCCTTTCTCTCGCTCATATGCCTCGAAAGGGGCCGGTCTAGCCTTTTCGGGGTCCAAACCATCTGGCCACAACATTGAATGTAGCGATAGTATGTTATGGATGCTGGTCGATAACCCGGTTCGCCAAATGTCTACTTGTTCATGTACGCTCAACGCGAACAACAGCGTAGCCTGGCTGGTCCTCAATTATGCGGTTGGCGATCCCAAAGTTAGTTGGGGGATGGTGTAGATTACACCGAACGATCTCAACAATTCTTTGACCGCCGCTATGCGTGAGCTCTTGCAGTAAGTCACCAACTACCTCGGCACATTCCCAGCATATTCTATGCCCACAATCCAGAGAACCTTTCGCATTGCCTCCAAAACACCATGAGCAAGCCTCCATCTTTGTAACGTCCAAACGGGGGACGGTTTCGTATAGTTCTCGAAGGTTTCGATCATGGGCTTACCATATCCTGGCTAAGTCGTCGGGACTCCCATTGGCATCAGGAATTTCTGCAATGTCGTTTGATTGGCGTAAACATTCGTCGATTACATCATTCCAATGCTGCAACCCTTCATCTACAAACGCTGATCGAAACGTTCCGTATCCTATAACCTGCCCAGTAGCATCCTGATGTATAAAGTTTGTGTGCCCCCGGCGGTAGTTAACACATCTATTGCCCTCCTTGATGAAGTCGTAGGTACTAAAATTAGATTAAGGAGATAGGTCTCGTTCAAAATCAATACATAAAAAGGGGTGGTAGATCCACCTTTTAGTCTATCTTTATCTAATCTTATCTTATCTTATTATCCATGAAGTGCGGGCCATTGACACTTACCCGCAAATCTTTGGCTAGAGGCCAGATCCCCGCTCGCTCCTTTACAGGGCTCTTCGTTCCTTAATACACTCAGGCGTCCAAGCCGCGCAATGAATTATAGCAGCCGTTCAGTAACAAAAAGACCACGCGCTGCGATCGCATGTGACCCATGTCGGCAATCCAAATCCAAGGTGAGAAAACATATGCATGTTCTTCTCTTTCATCTCAAATAGGTAGCTAAATGGCATCGTCAGTGCGACAGTAGTAACCCCAGATGCCAAAGATGTGAGAAGCACAATCTGGTCTGTATCTACTCTCATACTGGAGGAGATAAACGTTTGAATCGCCGAGCAGAACGTCGGTCAGTCTTGTAGCTCTGCGCATTGTGTTGCTTGTTAATAGCTGGGTATTCTGATAAGAGAGATAGGGCAACGTCAGGGTCAAGAAACAGTGCCAGAGAACCCCAGCAGCAATCAACTGCGGGATCATCGTGCATCACGCAGGAGCAACAAGAACAACAGTCGTTTCAGTCAATTGAAACACCCGCAGGAGAAGGCGGCGCCGTCCATACACCGGCGAGTGTGAGCTCAGTTCGGCGACCAACATGCAGTGTCCAAGAGAATCTTAGTCGACAAGCGGAGCCGCGAATTGATGTGTTGGCAGCTGGTGTCTTTGATCGTCCATCCGGGTCATGCTACTTTGGTAAATACGCGCTACTCACTCTAATTCTGGGTCACAGTCTATTGATCACATCCTAGGATCGAGCTCGAACCATGCAATCTTCTGGTCTCTAAATGAAATCGTTACCAAAGTTGGGACGAGTTCCGGCCTTCTCCTCCATCCTGAGCGTCTCCGGAATAGTCAGTCTAACACGGATTACGGTCCACTACCAGACCCCCCTTCCTCTTCAGTCCCAGGATATGGTACCGATCGTGTTGGCACTGACTTGCTTCCTGAGCGTCAAACCGCTGTTAGATGGATAATTCAATTCTCTGACACTGTAGGGAGCCTACTTCCTTACATCAGTGAACCTAGTTTGATATCCGGTCTGGATGAGGTGTTGAACAGAGCTGGCAGTACTACGAAATCAACAAGACCGATGCTTGCATTGCTCAACATAGTGTTTGCTTTCGCCTTGTCTGTTACTCAGGAGCACTCACCAGAGACATACTACCGCCAGACCTTGGGTTTGCTTGATCCTGAAGCGCTTTGCGTGTCGAGCTCGAGGTTACGTGTGTAGCATTGCCCACAATTGAGACTTACAAATCACTGATATTTGGCAGTTCAAACGCTTTTGCTCCTGGCTCTGTATCAACAGAACAGCCAACGTTCTACTGAAAGCTTGACAATTCACTGTCTTTCAGTCAAAGTCGCCTATCAATTGGGACTTCATGCTCCGATTTCTTACAGTCATAATGTGCCCGAAGAAAAAGAGCTCAAATCCCGGCTTTGGTTTGCCGTTGTGAATCAGGATAGGTAAGTATGTAGATAACTACACGGAGTCAATCTTGTTAATAATAAGCAGAATTGTTTCTTCCGCTCTCGGTCAGCCTTGTTTAATACCTTCATCTCACGTTCGTATGGAACTTGTGGAACTGCTTTCTTCCAAGAGTTATGTTGATGACATCGATTCGTCCTATCGCAATAGCATGGTAGATCACTTCCACGACCTAACGTAAGAATATTCCTTTGAACGAAGAGCACAACGTAACTGACAGAACCAAGAACCCTACATCAGATTATGGGACGAGCCTTGGAGGAAGTTCATGATTCTAACATGAGTCCCGTGACTCCTCTCAGCCTACACGAGCTCTTGGAGACGACTACCAAGCTTTCATTAGAGATGGGCCGTTGGCGGCAAGACGCCCTGCCATCTAGAATCTTGGAGACTATCGCAGACCGCGATGCCTGGTCGCCTGCTAACTTCAAAGCATCTCGACCCACGATATTGCTCGCGATCTATTATTATCGAACGCAATTGATGACATGCGGGCCTCTTCTCGTAGCTGTGCTGCGCTCAATCACCAGGAAATCACCAGATTGCGATTCTGAGCTCCTGCGAGATAATATTGCTGCTATACTGAAAACCGATTTCCAGCATGTATTAGAGCTCCACCGACTGATCAGCGACATTTTACAAAGGCAAGAACCATTCTTTCGAGAGAATGCGATCTGGTGGACTTGCAACTATTGTGGTGAGGACGCCTTGTGAACCGATATCATAGCCCCTTCTAACCAAGAGCTGCCCCAGCTTTAACAACCACATTGCACGTTTTCGGTTTCTGGCTTGCCTCGGGATGCCAAGGTGCAGAATTCATCACGAACCAAGTCTCGTCTGTGAACTCAATGGATGAGTTGTTGAATGAGTGTCTGGCCACTTTGAAGGCAATAGGTGTGGCAAGTGCTATGAGTATCAACGCATATCGCCGTATATTTCGATATGTTCAGCTGTTAAGAGGAATATGTGAGTCAATGTGCAAGTCCTTCTTGGCGTGATAATTATTGTTTACTAACATCTTGACCCTGATAGCACTAGGACCAGGCGATAAAGCAGCAGAACTCGAGCCAGCGGACACGATCCCAGTGGGTGCACGGGAGATTCCAAGCGGCCAAACACTACCAACAGTGGAGAATGGCAGTACGAGTGGGCCAAGTCTCATCTTGGATGATAGCATCGATTTCTTTACACAGGTCAACGAAAATGACCTGATTTATGGAAACTGGTTAGGGCCAAACTTTGGGGCAAACGAATTTGATGTATTAGGGTTCATTTAATGTAAAGTTACTGAAGCAACAGAACTTGTCACGCGCTGGGCTTAGTCTCGAGCCCACGATATAGCTCATCAAACTTCTCGGCAACTAAACTGATGCAGTCATGTGAATAGATCATCTCTTGCACCTCTGGCGACGCCCACTTATCCGGCACTTTGCCGCCATTGGCCTTATTTGCAGCAAACAGTCTGTCGCGCTCCGCCTTCTTCTCTCCTTCGCCGAGATGGAGAGCCTTTCCGGATTGTGCCGCGAGGTCAACGAGCATCGTCGTGCGATCCTTGCGCAGCAGCTCATAGATCTGAAGGCTTCTGTTAATGTCCTCGGGTGACCTACCAGGTACTCTGGCAAGCACCTCGGCTAGGACAACGGCGTCCTCAACAGCCTGTGCCGCTCCCTGGTTGAGATGGGGCAGGGTGGGATGGCATGCATCGCCTATCAAGGCTAGAGAACCATAGCTCCATGTGGGTAAGGGCTTGTGCGAGCGCAATTTCCATTCGCAGACCTCACCGTCCGGGACGAGATTCAGCATACGCTGGATAAGAGGACAAAAGTCAGAAAAGACGTCCAGCATGGCGCTCTTGGAGCCCTTGGTTGTATAAGTCATGGATGGCGCGTCTGCGAAATTCGTGTCAGGTTGAATGGATGACATGTTGTAGATGGTACGGGACGCAATTGGGTAGGCGATCCAGTGTCGCTTCTCACCAATCCATCGAGTGACCTGATTACTGTCTAGGAGCTCCATCATCTCGGGGTCGGAGGCCATGCTCTCCCGAGACAGAAGAACACGGTAGGCAGCCTGTCCAGTATCTTCAGTGTCCATGACAACTCCGGCTTGCGAGAGGAGTGCGCTGCGTGCAACGGACTTGATGCCATCCGCTGCCAAAAAGACATCCGCAGTAGCCTGGTACGCCTCGCCGTCCCTTGGCTTGACGGTAAACTTGACATCTGGCGAGAAAGTATCAACGCTCTGGAGGGTATGTCCGAATTTGAATTTAATGCCAGATTCCTTCTTGCAACCCTCGTAGAGACTTCCGGCCAAGGAAGCCCGGTGTCCCGTGCAATGGGGATATCCATACTTTTTGCGAATGTCGGGCATGTAGACATGTGTCAGCTCCCTATTAGAAGCGCCATCTGTGCAAGTAGTTTTCAGTAACGACTCATTTCCAAAAAGATGCATTTTCACTCACCCCTGATGCTGGTCTCCTTGACATCTGTTGCCTCGGCCCCTACAGAGTCCCAACACCCCAGACGCGTCAGGATTCTAACTAGGTTAGGAGCCAGTTGGATACCAGCGCCAACGAATCCTAAATCAGAAGCACTTTCGTAGACCTCAACGTCTTTGAACCCTTTCTTTGCCAGCGCTAACGCGCAGGTCAGGCCGCCCATACCTGCACCGACGATAACAACTCGAGAGTCTATTAGAGACATGCTGGTGTATCTCTGTCGACAGGTACTAATTGTCGAATTTAATTGAAAGATAAAATTACACCAACTCAATCGAATAATGGATGGTTTATGTTGGGAGGACGCAGAAAGCGTTGATGAGGGATCTGGTATCTGCCTTGCAACAGTTAGTCATGCGGAATAGAGAGTCGCCCGTTGATTTGAGCGCGCAATTAGTGGTCACTTACTCTACCCGGCTGAACGGAGGAAATACTACCGTATGATCCAAATTTTACTTGTCGGATTCCGATAGCGACTCCCAGGTCTCTGATCAGTGAATTTATCTGGTGTGACAGGGTAGCCTCCGGGTTGTGGGCTGGTAGCCAATCGGCTTGAGTCTACCCGATGGCCAATGGGAACCTCGTCAGCATGCACTACGCGTGGCTCGGAAACCGACTCCCTCAACAGTCTCCGATCCTATACTTCCAGGGAAGCGAAATGGCTACCGACATCGGGGCCGGACCTGGTGACATGATACCGCCGGAACGATCAAGTCCCAGAAGCCTCTCCAGGGAAGACCCAAGTGGAGTTCTACACTATAGTACTTGGGCTTCGCGTGTATAATACATGACCCATAAGACGTCTTTCACTCCCAACATCTTTTCAAAAATCTAGAAGCCATTTTGTCTCATCATGTCTGCATCAACTCCCAACAGAACCTTCCGCCTTCTCACTGTCAACAATGTGCCTGAGAGAGCCAAGAAGGTCATTGGCCAAGTTATTGAGGAACTCAAGACTCGCTACAGAGTAGAGCATGTTGGCAATTGCTTTGGTACGTTTTGCAGGGCCGCATCACTGGATGGTTAAATAATCCTAGAGGCGATGTTGACAAGCGCTTCAGATAAAAGCGAGGTAGCATCTAAGGTGAAGGAGCTCAAGCCAGACATTCTTGTGCGTATCTTGACAGCCATCACAGCTTCATTTCCTATTCATTGCTAATATCCTGCAGTGCTGCGCTTCTATGTGGACGGAGGAAGAGAGTACCGAGATGAGGGAGACAGCGAAATCCATTATTCCTGGAATTAAGACATACGCTATACCTCAGGGGTTACAGGTCGAGGGTGGACCTCAGGCTGTAGTTGAGCATTTAAAGAAACAATTTCCTCTATTGTTGGATAGTTGAAACCGGAGTCACGACAGTAACATTATTATATAGTTATAATAACGGTTTTCTCTCTATAAAAATAACAGTAATACTCAATAACTTATTTAAAAACTTATATATTATCTTTTAATAGTCAAAGAATAGTTAGTTATCTATTACATTAAATATCACTACTATTAAGTG
>JAAOAS010000301.1:0-12671 GCA_013396035.1 Fusarium pseudocircinatum
GATACATCACAAATTATGTATCATGTCACATGTGGTTCCCATGGTTTTAGAGACCAGCTCAATTCCAATCTAGCCTCCAGCTCTCTCCAACCCCACTATTGGCCACCAGATCCGCCGGATCCGCCATGCAACTGGAGGAATTGAATCGAATTTGGTGCTTCAATTGAAGAATGGTTCCCCCGTCGTGTACCTCGTAGTCCCAGTTATCGCTGAGCTCTTTAAGTTTAGGAAGATTCGCTTCTGGGTCTGTCGCGTTATCCTTGCGGAAGACATGTATACGCTGTCCTTTGTCGACGTTCATTTTATTTGTTTATAGCAAAGAGTTCGGTAGTAAAAGTGCTTATGTTTTCTGGGCTCAGGAAGAGATTTGCTTGGAGCTGGCGATAGATTCATATCCTTGTGCCGTTGTGATTGAGTGATTCAGGAGAATCTAGTTACAGCAACCGAGGACGTGAATCTGAACCAGGTCAATGAACCAAATCACCGGGTATCAAAGTGAGCAGTGACATTTTGGCTGCAACTAAGTGATTCTTGAGGGCTAGAGTCGATTAATTGCCAATATATGAATTACAACCCCCTGGATCATGAACATTCCTGGAATGGGACCTGTTGTAAATCGAAATATACATTCGTTAAATAAAGGAAAAGCGAGCAAACACATTTGATATTATGTACGCCTATCTAAGATCTCTTAGAAAGTTTTGTACTTGACAGTTCTTCACGTGTTCACTATCCTCCTTTGACATATATGCTAAGATCACCATTGACCGTCAATGACGTCCAAGAACTCAGTTTGCCATTGATCTTGCCACTCCGCCAGGGATGATGCGAATAGCTGTACATCTCACTGCAAGTCATTGTGGATCTTCCCGAACTGACACGTCCTCTGATCAGGGACTCGTTCTGGTCTCCGTATCAGGACTTGCTGATCGGCCAGCGAATGTCGGTTCGCCATAGCAGAACGTCAGTGATAGTGTCTGGGCGTAAGTATTTATGTGAAAGATTTCCCTCCTGTCCAAAAGGCACCAGGATCAATCTACACAAACAAAACATTTTGCCAAGCACAGCAATAAATATCATCGCTTTACAAAGTACAAAGACGCACAAGAGTGACCTTGAAATGCCCGAGCTGTCTAGGACGATCATTTTTACCCGAAAGGGTAATGATGCCGGGAACCAAGAAAAGGTCCATGAACTTGCAAACGAGTGGAAAGCACAAGGTATCAGGGTTGAAGTCAATCCCGATGAGATCACTTTCACTATACCACCTGGACAGCCTGTAAGTGATTATATAGTAAAGCACTTTCGAGCTTCTATGGAGAAGGAGGGGTTGTGGGAGGATTGGAAGGAAGGCCCAAATAAACTAGGAGCCAGGAGTCTATGGTTTACACAAGAAAGGTGGGCATAGGAGTTGGTCGAAAGAACCATGCTGGGCGTATAACCACTCGGTTCTCCCCATACGACACTTCAGGTACCCCAAATTGCAAAGATTACGCAAGAAATATATACGTTCTGTTCGCTATGCTTCTGAGTTATCTAATTTGCCAACTTGCAACATATTATACTACTTGTCGTATGAAAGAAGGTGCTACATTGTATTTATAAGACAAACCGGTTTGTTATCCCGCTTCCAAAGCATGGCTCCATGACAACTATCGGACAACATGACGGAATTGCATGCGGATATGCGAGCTCGTTCGAATCGTGAATGAACTCGTTTAATTCAACGTAAGATAATTCGTATAAAGTGTGTTTTTGCTCTACCTGGTTTAATGAGGAAGAAACATAGCATGGTGTATATCGCAGAGTAACCATGTTAGGCATTATCTTGCGAATGTTGTGAAACAACTAGGTGCTTGAAAAAAAATCCGAATTATCCAATAATAGTGCACCGGGCTAACTCTGGTTTCGGGAGAATCTCTCATTATGTAACTTCGAAAGTAGCCCTCGTGGCGTAGTCCCATTGGTATACTGGGTGCTGAAACCCAGTGGGACGACCAGAACTGTACGACGACACAGGTATTCTTAAAGTCTCACTGATCCCACTCAGACAGAGTACAGGTTAAACTACGAACATTTTACTGTAGTCCTGACAGAGTTACGCCACTGCGCTGCTTTTTGTTTAACTATGCGCCTCGCACCAGCAGGACGTCAACTTGTGAAAGAATAACTTGACGATACCGAGGTAAACAGCATTGCTTATCAGCATTAGCTGGCATGGACGGAAACAAAGAGACTGCGGAGATGAAGCTTTGCGGTTCAAAATTGAGCCAAGCCAACAGTAAAGGTCAGTATGTCCTTGGCAGTTGCACCAAAATTGCTACACATTCGGGTATCCTAGAGTATCACTGACGACCCGTTGCTTCTTCAAGACTCCAACGGAAGATTGGTAGCTTCGGCCGGAGGCTCCGGCTGGCAAAGCAAAGACCTTTGTACACAATGTCAATCCGTCAATCTGACCCAGATATGTTCAAAGGGTAGCCTCTACGGAACTGGCGGTACTGACGTCTTCTTACATATTTCTGAGACTTCCACATGCCCTTCGTGTCGTTTCCTCATCTCCCAGTTGCATCGCAAGGATATTGCTGCCAAATCGCAAGATCCGATAACAGTGCAACTCAACCGGACTATCTTTAATGGAATAGATCACGTTGTCATGCGACTCAATAACCGATTGGAATATATTCTACAGATAACCGATAAGAATATGCTTGAGGAGTCAGGCAGATTTGGGCAGTATCGACAGGTGGATCCGAAACAGGTTGATTATCACATGATTAGGAACTGGATTGCCCATTGTTACAGTACCCATGGGAAATCGTGCCAGATGCTTACAGAAAATCCGTTGCAGATCCCCAAGTTCAGGCTACTGGACTGCAAGACCAAGACTGTAGTGGAGTTGACAGCGTTTGTTGAATATGTTACCCTCAGTTATGTATGGGGTTCCTCGTCTAATCTCCACGAGAGCGATCGAGCCGTCATGTCCAAGGCCGTGGTCAAAGACGCCATGTATGTCACAATAAAGCTCGGATTTCGATATATATGGATTGATCAGCTGTGTATTGATCAAACAAACACACAAGACATGAACTGCTAGTTGGGTCAGATGAATACTATCTGTACGTTCTTGAGAACGACACGAACGTGAGGTTCGGCCAAAAAGCTAAACGACTCTTAGATAACCAAGCAAGTGTCACCATAATAGCTGCCGCGGGTGAGAGTTCATCACATGGTTTACCTGGTGTAGGGCAATGTCCTCGTACGATTCCAAACAACTTCACCCTTAACGGAACGACGTGGAGATACAAGCCCATAGCGTTGACAAATCACGTGGGCGCCTCAAAATGGTCAGCCAGGGGTTGGACATACCAGGAAGCAGTGTTCTCTCGCAGGTGCGTCATCTTTGCTGATGACCAGGTCTTCTACCAATGTGGAAGCATGACCTGTGCCGAGGAATTGATACATGACTTTGAAAGCTGCGAACGTGTGGTTTTCCCCATCTTTGAGCGTATTCTATACCAAGACTCAGATAACGGGGTATATTTACCAAGTAGTTGGAGGTTCATGACAAACTTGGAGGCATACTCCAAGCGCGAACTTACATACGATTCCGACGTGCTGAGAGCAATGGAGGGCATTTTCGGCTTCTATGCCCAGCTAGAACCATCAGTAGAACAGTACTGGGGTCTACCACTGCGATGGGCTGGCTGTCAACTCTCTGACCTGGTCGAGAAAAATGTTTACCATGTTGCAAAGTCGAAGCATAATGATGTCGTGGGCGCTATTCTCTGGGCAATGCTATGGGAACCACGGTGGAGTGAAACACACATTTCAAAGACTGGGTTCGCCAAGAGGGGCGGTTTCCCAACATGGTCATGGTCTGGCTTGAAAGTCGGAGTGAGATGGAACTTCTTGGAGAATGTACAGCATTTAGAAAAGAGCTTCACAGCACCTTTATTTGCGGAAACAACAGCAGGGGGGCTTTTGGAACTCAGCGACGCGCTTGCACGGTCGCTCACTTCCGGTCAATCCTACGCGAGCTTGGGCTTGACCTGTGTCCCGAGAATAACAACCAAGGTTTTCGATGTCCCGTTCATTGAACGCGCGCCCTATAGGCCCACGACAAACCGGGCAAAGCGAGACTCGTTTCCTACCAGACGCAAAGGCCAGCACTGGGTCACCAAGGAGGACTACCCGGGCGAGATCACATGGACTCATTTTGTTGTTCAAAAAAACATCGAAACATCTGAGAGAGGGCTGGTTTGGTCGCTGGATCTCACACATGGCGGGGCAGCTACTAGTTCCTACCTTGCCTTCAACACTGGCACCACCGCCAATCCCATGACACTCCGATGTATCGTCATCAGTTACGAGCGCGGGATGATTGTGCAGTGTAGCAGTGGCATCACCAAGCGAGTTGGGTTGTTGTGCTTCGAGGGGGAGTTCTTCGAGAATGGTCGAATAAGTACTGACGAGTACGGCCACCACGGTGATAGCGTGATATGGCCATGGACGGACTCTGTACAGAGTAGAGATCTGAGAGACCACTTTCCTGGTGAGGAGCGGACTGTACGTCTAGGCTAGCAAGAAGTTGCCGGTGTCCTCAACCCCTGCAGCAATGAGCATTCAACTGTGAGATTTTGTGCACGTCAGTCGAAACATCTGATTGGAGAAGCATTTTGGTGGTTGAGAATCTTTAGACTTGAACTAATGCAGCCCTTTGGGGTCATTGAAGGTTGACAACGCTAGTTGAGGCGGAGCAGCTACGAAGCTAACTCACTCTTAGTGATATTGCAGGACATGGGTTGATAGAACCCGTCTTGGCAAAAAAGCTTAGCATTAAATAAGCGATGAGATCAGATCATGAAACGTGGGCATCGGGTACGAGAATTGATGGGCCATTACGTGTCCCGCTGCACTGACCGCCAGACTAGTTGCAGGCGGCTGCAATACATCTTACATTCGATTGGCTGCCCCGTAACACCATGAGGGGCTAAATGTGTCGGCGGCTTTGCCATATAGGTCTTGACTCTGCAGGACTTGTTTTCCACTGTGGCCCTCAATGATCTGCCACGCGTCAAGTATTGCCAGCTGAATCTGACATCTTACTCCCTCAATAGCGTCTAGTTTCAAAGAACAAACATGTTAGATTGAAGAATTTGTCCATCAAGTTACTGCTTTCATGTTTCTACATCTCTCGTAGAGGTTTATCAGACTATAAACCACCCCGTATACTAACATCCCCATGCTGTATAAATGAAGGCATAAAAGATAGAGCTGCAACCAGTTATAGAGCTTCTATTAAGGACCCTAGCTGTCGATACATACTCGCTGCACTAGCGATGTCATTTGCATTGAGTAAATCGATACCCTCTTGCACAAGTACTTTCCACACGTAGTCTCGATGCCCTCTTGGCCAAGCAGGTAACCCCCATAGTCTTGACTTCAAGTTTCGATGCTTTGCAATCCGAAGCTGGTTCCGCAGAGGTTCCATCTGCTGGGTGCCGAAGCCCGCCCGAACACTGCCAATAGCCGTGCTGAAAGGGGCGGAGGCGGTATAGAATTCATTTTCCAATTCGTAAGGACCGTAAAACTTGTTGCTCTCGATGAAGCCTGTTTCAGTGAGCAGATGTAAAGGAGCGTCAAGAAATGTATCGTGGTGCTGCTGCCATTTCTCAAGGTCTGTGCCAATGTTGATGTCGCGCCGTTTAATAATATTTCCTGTGCCCACTATGGTTATGGGTCCGGGCCAGAATGTCTGGTTTGTGGCCATGGTTTTGTCATGACGAGATAGGTATCTCAAATCGCGCAAAGGTCCCAGTTGCTGAAGAACCAAAGGCCATACCTTTACTGGCTGGTCTTTGACATCGATGAATAGTATCAACGTTGTATTCGGTTCGGTGGCAAAGACACCAGAGGCCCGGGTAGTGGGATCGAAAGTCTCGTGTGTCGCTGGCCTATTCACTGTGCCCAAGATCTGTAATAGCGGGTCGATGTAAAGTGATCGAAGTGTGCGATTCGGGGAAAGGAAGCGCTTAATCGTTGTGAGAGTGACACATTACTGGAGAGACGAGGGACGACAAGTGCGTGCCCCATAACGCAGCATTGTATGTTGGATTTCCATGTCTGAAAAGTCGGCCGTAAACGTAAACTGTGTCGTCTCATATGTATAAAGGGCGTTTGACAAAAGGACGGGAAATACTAAGAAGAAAGGCGCTCTAACTCAACCATTAGCTGCTGTAGGTGTATCTTGGCTGTGATGAGGATGACTCGATAGGACGTACAAGATCATCATTGTACAAAAGATGGCGGCAGGCCAGAATCTGACACGCTTTTGCCGTGCTCTTGATGTGTATTGTTCGAATTGTGGCAGACCGTGGCCGACTTCGTATAAATCGCCATCTTTCTGTAAGGGAAGTGGCCTGTAATCGTCGAGCCCGGCTAGGCGTTTGATGTAGAAGTAAGTAGAAGCCTTCATGCTATCTTGTCTTGAACATGCATGAATAGATACTGGTGCAGTGTGAAGCTGAAGGACATGGGAACAACTGACTAGAACATCAATCTTTTACTCTCCAATTTACTGAGTTTTCAACGGGCATTTGGGTTTCAAGTGACTCACATGCTAGACTGTCCATTGTTCTGATGGAGGAGAGACCAGGAGAACTTTATTTCAGCTAGCCAGTAGATCAGGTGTTTCACAAGTGACCAGAGCTCTTTTTGCTGATGACGCGTCCTCATTGTCCATAGCGCTGTTATTAGCCATTTGCCCTAACTATCTCTTGCTGTCTTGGAATGAACATTTTTTGCCGAAAGCCCAAGTACCAATATTTCCCAATAGCGGTTCTTATGATCTTCTTTCCTCTTTAATGACTTTACCATTCTTCTGTTGTCTTCTTCAACCATGACCCACCAATGCTGTATACATCGCAAATTCCTTCGTCCATCCCGTCGTATACGACTTTTCGGCCTCCTCTCATTCTTTTTCGCAGCAACATGGAGCTTCATAAAAAGCTCGCCAATAACTAACTCCCAGGGAAGGCATATTCCAGGAGAATACCCACTAGTCTACAGACATATCCATTCGTTCAATGGCACGGGAGGTGGTAAGTCGAAACATTCCTAGATCGTACACCGCAAAGAATGCTCACAGCGCTAACACTGGAACTAAGCATGGTATATCCCTCCATATTGGGCTGATATGCACAGTAAAAACCCGCAAAGTATTCTTGATGCTGCTCGCATAGTCTCACAGAGTGCTCTTTCCAATAGAGAGAGAAGGATACCCTTCTCTGATATCCCATTAATTGTCCACCAAACTTGGAAAACGACAGCTGCCGATACTTGGGATCCCAGAATACTGCCTTGGGTTGAATTGTGGCTGGAGAACTCGATTTACGTTGATAGTGGACCATCGATGGCATACCTATTCTGGGATGATACAGGGATGCGTGGGTTAGTGGAACAATATGAGAACGACTTACTTGAGCGTTATGACTCCCTCCTGACACCAGTTGAGCGAAGCGATGTATTTCGCATTTTAGTGTGCAAGCACTTTGGCGGAATAGTCAGTATACTCCGAAAACAATTCAGAGCCTGTTCTAACTAAGGTAGTATGCGGATCTCGATACTGAGCTCATCCGACATCCAGCTGCGTGGATAAGCGGATCTGATATAACTACCTGGACAGACCCGAAATCAGGAAAGGCTCATGACTACTATAATACTTCAGGAACACCAGACTACGAAACGCCAGTAGTCAGCCTTCTCTGGGGATTGGAAGCCGATAATGACCCAGAATCCGATGCATATTGGCGCCAAAGCTATACATACCCTCAACAACTATCGCAATGGGCATTCGCGGCTGCTCCTCAACATCCGGTATTCGAACGATATGTTGATAATCTACGGAATTGTACCAGAGATAACGAAACAGCGGCTCAGAATAGTGACCCACTCAAGAGAACTGGTCCTGCGGCCGTTACTCTTGCAACCAAGTCCTGGCTAGAGGACAACGTGGGCTTTCGATGGACCAGCTTGACAGGCGTCCAAGATGGGGGTAAATCTAAGTTAATCGAAGACATACTAGTTCTTCCTATTACCGGCTTTCAGTAAGTTAATTTACCCTGAAGCATAATCTGCCTTTCGTAGACTGCTAACTTTGCAAAGTCCGAGCCACGGAAGCCGTAACGACGTTATGGGCAGAAAACCGATAACAGACCCCGCGGCTAGATTATGCCATCATGGCACAGGATTGTGGAAGCATTTTAACTTCGTCGGAGAGTACGGAAAGGTTTGTCGAAGACTTTTTGGTCTCTGTAGGGATTGGCCAAGAATAACAGGGTAAGGGAGTGGTTGCTCATAAATGATTTCTGCACATCGTGATATATATATCACGTATACATTTTTAAGAAAATCATCATCTCGACATATGTCAGGTGACGGAAATGCAATGACTTGCACGATTTGGGTTTTCTTCTTTAAAAAACAAGGAAAAGACAATGCCACATAATAATTTACCAACAGCAGAAAGTGCGAATTGATTGTATAATAATGATTTTCGTTATACAAAAGCTATAATTACTTAAATGAACATGAAACGGGGCATTGTTAACAATGTCACTTTCAGTCCTGATTTAACGCGGTATGCACCATTCGCTATCACAAGGCCCAGTTAGAGAGCTTCAATTGCGCCAACAGCAATCTTAGTCCCGAGCAAGTGACACAACCTCTCCAGCTGAAACAAACCCCGCGCGGCTGATCATCACCAACAGGCAGCCAAAACAAAACCTCAACTCAGTCGAGTACGGATACAGGAAGACAACTAAAATGGCCGAAGTCCTCGGTGTCGTATCCGGCGCCGCGGGCCTCCTGAGTCTAGCGATAGAAGTCACCAAGCTCAGCTACAATTACATCGCCAGCGTTCGGGGTGCGCCTAAATCGTTAACCTCGTACATTAGAGAGCTTGCAACGCTCACTTCTATTCTGTTACAGCTCGAAGACCTCATTCAGGCTTAGAGGTTCAACGGCCAGAATAGCCAGACTCTCAGCAAGGCTTTGCACGACTGTCAACTGGAAGTAGAACACCTGAGAGCAAAACTGGAGAAAAAGCTGTCGTATGGCAAACTCAAGGCCAAGGTGGCTGCTTTGGCTTGGCCGTTGTCGGAATCAGAGTTGCTGGAAAGAGTAAATATGCTGCATCGCTACAATGGCATCTTCTCATCTGCGTTGCAAGCTGACAGTTTGTACGTTGCTCGGCTGGTAGGGGAATCTTGGCTGATTGTTTGTTTAGAACCGTGGCAATCGCGACGAACAATGAGCTGCGAGACATTAGGCAAAGTAAGTCTTTCTCACAAATGCTTCTGTCTATGTAGTGGGAAAGGGGCCATAACGCGTATGTATAGGTACCGAAGCGAAGGAAATAATTGCCTGGTATAAGTGGGATGTCGCAATTGACGCTTTAACCTTCACTGCAAACCTGTAGCTCTCATCGAGTGTGTATCAAGTGAATTATTCACGTTTAGATTAGTTAGTGATAACGCGGAGTTACTCTTTTATTCTCAGAACCATGTAGGGTGTCGTGATAAGTACTAGCCAGTGACTTAATGATTTAAAAAAAGAAAAGTGACTCGATAATTTCCCAAAAACCTGATTTTCACGCGACCCAGAGCCAAATAACCACATGCATTCTCGGATGGTTTAAACAAGTTTCATGGGCTCGCCTCTGTTTGTTCAGGGAGACCGCCACGAACCTGTGAGATTATGGCCTTCACCTACGTTGAAGAGTCGCTTGTTTTCGAATAGCTTAGCATATATCCAATATTATGTACACATTGTATAGATCTGGACCGTTACTGTACTTGTGCCTGTGTGCTATCGATCGCTCAAACTCCTCATCTTGGCTTTCCTCTTCCTAAAGAGACTTCACTTTCCATGCCAAGAAGGAATTCGATTTGCAATCCGAAACGACATGAAAGAGGATGAAACAGTGTACTCGCAAATTCACCACGTCACCTTAATTAGACGGAAAGAACTTTCAACAGACTGTGGACGTTATCGTTCTCGAGTCTCAGGTATAAAGAAATGCACACAAGATGGCTGGCTATCGACATGTCCTCCTATGATCATTTCAATTCGAGTAAACATCATTTCCAGACTTCTTCATAGCACCCCTCATTCCGTGTTGTCAACACAGGCAGACATCACCGTCCGCATAAGTCGCCAGTCTCTCTCAATCTCTTTCTCCTCGCATATCTTCAGAGTTTCTTCATTGTGCGCAGTCAAATCATATCCAGCCGCAAACACCTACAGAGTAAGCATTTCTTCAAATTCGGTGTATCTTGGTGACCTCCAAGTCGTACGCTCGCAAAACATCGTCGAACCTTGGCTCCTGGATGGAACTCTCTGGCTTGCGTGTGAAATGGAAAAGCCATGCGACTTTATTCGCGTTATCCTCTGATATTCTTCCCAAGATTGTGGCACAGATTCTGGAAACTCAAAAAAAGAACATTGAGCAGTATGATCAGTTTGTCAAAAGGAACTCGGATCGGTGCATATAGGTTCGTCCGCGGGGTGGCGGAACGACGTTCATACATTTTTGCCGTGTAGATGAAAAGTCTATTGATGAGGTCGCGTTTGCAGAAAGGCTGATTGAGGATTTTGGTGTCGCTGTTATTCCGGCTAGTGCTGGTTTTAGTAAGGAGGGAGTTGCTGACTACAAGGGCTTTCTCCGTCTGAGCTTGGGACAGCAAGCGGAAACAGTCGCTGAAGGAATCAGAATTATTGAATTGGCTATGCAGGGCCTCTGAAAACTGTATGATCTAAACAAATGGCAGAATAACATGGCTAGCATGCTCTCCCCCAACATGAACCTCATGTTTCCCATGGTTATCCAAATGTTCCAAACTTCCAAAGTTACTCACACCAATATTCCTCCCAGACACAACGGCTCTAATCGACTCACCAGCCTCATACTCAATACCCATAGCCCAAATACCAATATCAAGTCTCACAACATCCCCAGGCTTGATCTTCTCAACCTTTTCATGAGGATGGAACGGCCAGTGCGGATGCATACTCTTGCTCTCATCGATCTCACGATGCGACGCTCGGAGCACACCCATTGGACCGCGATAGACCACAACTTCTGTCTTTTCTTTGGGGGTCATTTCTTCGAAGGATTGTTTGGGGATTCCCTTCCACGGGATGTTCAGGTTCATCATGACTTCTCCGTTGGCGTCGAGTTTCTCGAGGGTGACGTAGACGTCCATGTCGTCGTAGTCGGGGCAGGAAATGTAGAGAACTGCCTTGGGGAGACCGACTAGTCTTGTTGTTTTGTCGAAGCGGTATGTGAAACTGACCTGATCGTCGGTTTCAGAGTTATAACTGACCACTGATGTCTCGGCTGGCTGATCGAGAGAAAGCTTGCTGTCTTTCGTAAAGTACAGTTTCTTGTACTCTGTTCTCGGAATGGGAAAGTTCTCCTCGACGATGTTCTCGTATGACTGAGGCTCCTTCTTACCAAATCGCAGAACAGCCGTGCGTACCTTTGGTACCTTGTCCCAACCGTTATCCTTTCCCTTGAGGAAGTAGTCGAAGAAATCAAGTAACTCAGTCCTCGCTTGCTCATTGCCCCAAATGTCATACCACTCTTGCCAAGGGTGGAAGCGGAGCCACTTGTGAGGTGTATCAACTTCGAGCCAGCCTCGAATAGCGCCCATGCCGTGCATTGTGTTGGTCCATGTACCGGTGATGTAAGTGGGGATGTTGATCCTCTTCATATCCGGACGCTTGTCGTTCCACCATTCATTTGCAAGAGGGTGCTGCTTGAACATTTCTCGAAAGCTCTCGATGCCGCTGTGGCCTTGCATCATGTACTTGACGATGAGCTTATCAAATAGATCACCGGCGTAGATACCACCACGGGCAAATTGCTCGCGATATAGATCGCCACAGCCTTCCCATGGAGCAATAGCTTTGAGACTGGGTGGGTTCAACGCTGCGATGAACCATTGGACAATAGCGAGATGAGAGTTTCCTGCTAGTCCAACAGAACCATTGCACCAAGGGAGTTTGGCGATGCTCTCAATGGTGTCATATCCATCTTCAGCTTCTTGAGTTCCCATGATGACCAAGGTTCCTTCACTGTCACCTGATCCGCGAGAATCGATGTTCACAACAGCGTAACCGCGGGGAACCCAATCAGCTGGATCAGGCGCCTCAAACTTCTCAAGTCCAGAAAGTGTCTGCGCTGGAATACCAAGATTCCACGGAACCATGAGCTCTAGCGACAAAATGCCATTGAACTTCTTGCCGAAAGGTGACCAGCAGATAATAGCAGGAACAGGCTCATCCGTGTTCGGTGGACGGTACACATCAGCATATAGCGTAACACCATCGCGCATCTCGAACGCAACATCATGTTCAACGAGAACAGGTGAAGGCAATGGCCGCGCTTGAGGACTGTCGTGTTTCCAACCTGCTTGGAGGACTTCTGAGTGAGGATTGAATCCGACATAACCGCCATGACCGACTTTGGGAGTGCCGATGGGCTCAATTGGGACTGTGAAGGGGAGGTTTGTGAGAGGCATGGTGTTTGGGATGACAAGGGTTTGATTGGGAATTGTGTGACTTCAATTTTACAAGCATTTGCGAACCTATTCATAGTCGATACT